>CM059803.1:39733900-39877533 GCA_030435695.1 Brachymystax lenok tsinlingensis
GGTCCCCCTAAATGTCTTTGCTCCGCGAAAGATGACAGAGAACTTCACCGACGTCAACTAAGATCGAAGCGTTCATTCTATCGTATGACATCATTCTGTTGAGCAAGGCTTTATGTAATGACTGAAGAGAAGCTGAATGTATCTAATTATAGACAAGTTGACTAACAAATAGCCTGCCAAAAATATCGGAAAGTTATAAGCAGTAACATATCTAAAATCAGGCAAAAGTCCTGCACCCTCTGTCAAAGAATCGTTCTGCCGTCGTTGACTGTAGGGGGTTAGGGTCGGGTACGGGCCTCAGGATCTCACTTTATCACATCTCGCCGGCCGGGTTGCGGATGGGTCATTAGCAATTGCGGGTGAACAAACAGCTGACCCGCGCACCACTAACGTGTATGGCGTTTGTGTGGGCGAGTAGTTTGCTGATGACATCGTTGTGAACACAGTGCCCCATGGTGGCTGTCGGGTTATTGGTATGGGCAGGTAGAAGCTACAGACAACGAACACAATTGCATTTTATCGATGGCAATTTGAATGCACAGAGATACCGTGACGAGGTCCTGAGGCCCGTTGTCGTGCCATTCATCCGCCGCCATCACCTCGTGTTTCAGCATGATAATGCACGGCCCCGTGTCGCAAGGATCTGTACACAATTCCTGGAGGCGGAAAATGTCCCAGGTCTTCCATGGCCTGCATACACACCAGACATGTCACCCATTGAGTATGTTTGGGATGCTCTGGATCAACGTGTACGACAGCGTGTTCCAGTTCCCACCAATATCCAGCAACTTCACACAGCCATTGAATTAGAGTGGGACAACATTCCACAGGCCACAATCCACAGCCTGATCAACTCTATGTGAAGGAGATGTGGCGCTGCACGAGGCAAACGGTGGTCACAGCAGATACTGACTGGTTTTCTGATCCACGCCCCTACCTTTTTAAAGGTATCTGTGACCAACAGAAACATATCTGTATTCCCAGGCATGTGAAATCCATAGATTAGGGCCTAATGAATATTTAAATTTACTGGTTTCCTTATGAACTGTAGCTCAGTCAAATCTTTGAAATAGTTTTATTTTGCATTTATATTTCTGTTATATTTTTCTTCAGTATAGTAACTGTTGTCAGGAAGGGGGTGTGTTGGAATGTCCTGACTGTCTTCTATAGATGGAGTAAGAAATACAGTATTAGCTAAACTAGTCGTGTCTGCAAGTATACTGAACAATACCAACGTTCTGTTGGAATATCTGTTTCTCTCTCCGGTGGTGAAACTTAAGTTGAAATGTTTTTATTCAAATGTTTGTAGCATAGCTGAGTTTCTTGTTTCAACATGTAGGCAAAACACGGAGAGTATGTGGGGTGTCTTGTCACCATGGAGATGATGTGGGGTGTCTTGTCACCATGGAGAGGATGTGGGGTGTCTTGTCACCATGGAGAGGATGTGGGGTGTCTTGTCACCATGGAGAGGATGTGGGGTGTCTTGTCACCATGGGGAGGATGTGGGGTGTCTTGTCACCATGGAGATGATGTGGGGTGTCTTGTCACCATGGAGAAGATGTGGGGTGTCTTGTCACCATGGAGATGATGTGGGGTGTCTTGTCACCATGGAGAGGATGTGGGGTGTCTTGTCACCATGGAGAGGATGTGGGGTGTCTTGTCACCATGGAGATGATGTGGGGTGTCTTGTCACCATGGAGAGGATGTGGGGTGTCTTGTCACCATGGAGAGGATGTGGGGTGTCTTGTCACCATGGAGAGGATGTGGGGTGTCTTGTCACCATGGAGAAGATGTGGGGTGTATTGTGTCACCATGGAGATGATGTGGGGTGTCTTGTCACCATGGAGAGGATGTGGGGTGTCTTGTCACCATGGAGAAGATGTGGGGTGTATTGTGTCACCATGGAGATGATGTGGGGTGTCTTGTCACCATGGAGAGGATGTGGGGTGTCTTGTCACCATGGAGAAGATGTGGGGTGTATTGTGTCACCATGGAGATGATGTGGGGTGTCTTGTCACCATGGAGATGATGTGGGGTGTCTTGTCACCATGGAGATGATGTGGGGTGTCTTGTCACCATGGGGTGTCTTGTCACCATGGAGATGATGTGGGGTGTCTTGTCACCATGGAGAGGATGTGGGGTGTCTTGTGTCACCATGGAGATGATGTGGGGTGTCTTGTCACCATGGAGAGGATGTGGGGTGTCTTGTCACCATGGAGAAGATGTGGGGTGTATTGTCAAAGTCAAAGTCACAAAGTCAAAGTCACCATTATTAGTCAGTTGTACAACCGAATGCCTTCAACCGAAATGTGTCTTCCGCATTTAACCCAACCCCTCTGAATCAGAGAGGTGCGGGGGCTGCCTTTAATCGACATCCACGTCTTGGCGCCTGGGAACAGTGGGTTAACTGCCTTGTTCAGGGGCAGAACGACAGATTTTTTACCTTGTCAGCTCGGGGATTTGAACTTGCAGCCCTCCGGTTACAAGTCCAACGCTCTAACCACTAGGCTACCTGCCGCCCTATTGTGTCACCATGGAGATGATGTGGGGTGTCTTGTCACCATGGAGAGGATGTGGGGTGTCTTGTCACCATGGAGAAGATGTGGGGTGTATTGTGTCACCATGGAGATGATGTGGGGTGTCTTGTCACCATGGAGATGATGTGGGGTGTCTTGTCACCATGGAGATGATGTGGGGTGTCTTGTCACCATGGAGATGATGTGGGGTGTCTTGTCACCATGGAGATGATGTGGGGTGTCTTGTCACCATGGAGATGATGTGGGGTGTCTTGTCACCATGGAGATGATGTGGGGTGTCTTGTCACCATGGAGAAGATGTTGGGTGTCTTGTCACCATGGAGAGGATGTGGGGTGTCTTGTCACCATGGAGATGATGTGGGGTGTCTTGTCACCATGGAGATGATGTGGGGTGTCTTGTCACCATGGAGAGGATGTGGGGTGTCTTGTCACCATGGGGAGGATGTGGGGTGTCTTGTCACCATGGAGAGGATGTGGGGTGTCTTGTCACCATGGGGAGGATGTGGGGTGTCTTGTCACCATGGAGAGGATGTGGGGTGTCTTGTCACCATGGAGAGGATGTGGGGTGTCTTGTCACCATGGAGATGATGTGGGGTGTCTTGTCACCATGGAGAGGATGTGGGGTGTCTTGTCACCATGGAGAGGATGTGGGGTGTCTTGTCACCATGGAGAGGATGTGGGGTGTTTTGTCACCATGGAGATGATGTGGGGTGTCTTGTCACCATGGAGATGATGTGGGGTGTCTTGTCACCATGGAGAGGATGTGGGGTGTCTTGTGTCACCATGGAGATGATGTGGGGTGTCTTGTCACCATGGAGAGGATGTGGGGTGTCTTGTCACCATGGAGATGATGTGGGGTGTCTTGTCACCATGGAGAGGATGTGGGGTGTCTTGTGTCACCATGGAGATGATGTGGGGTGTCTTGTCACCATGGAGAGGATGTGCAGCCCCCTCTTGGCCCAAGAGGGGGCTGCATCATTCGTGGGGGACGACATGTTTACTGTTGCCTCGTTGAGGTTAGTCACAAGCAGGGCCAGAGCCCATACACCCACTCACTGATGCCGCTTTACGCCACTGAGGTCGCTTTACGTCACCCATGCCGCTTTACGTCACCCATGCCGCTTTACGTCACCCATGCCACTTTACATGCCTCTTTACATGTAAAGGGGATAGAGTACTGTTAAACGCAGCAGAGGGAAATGGGGGGGTAGAGTACTGTTAAATGCAGCAGAGGGAGAGGGGGATAGAGTACTGTTAAACGCAGCAGAGGGAAATGGGGGTAGAGTACTGTTAAATGCAGCAGAGGGAGAGGGGGATAGAGTACTGTTAAACGCAGCAGAGGGAAATGGGGGTAGAGTACTGTTAAATGCAGCAGAGGGAGAGGGGATAGAGTACTGTTAAACGCAGCAGAGGGAAATGGGGGTAGAGTACTGTTAAATGCAGCAGAGGGAGGAGGGAATACAGTACTGTTAAACGCAGCAGAGAGAAGAGGGGGGACTGGGTGCAAGCGTCAGCCTCTCTGGAACCCTGTTGTTTCAGCACACACAGCGGCTGGTGATTTGGTAACTAGTCTGCTTCCACCCTGCCTCCCCCTCACCTATCCTCCCCCTCTCTTCTCTCCTTCTCTTTTCTCTTGCTCACTCAGCTCGGCCCCTCCTCCCCCCGCTGCGTTGCCTAGCAACAGCGGGCTGGAGCAATGGGAGCGAGCGAGGGGGATCAGGGGAAGAGTGGAGAGAGAGAGAGAGAGAGAGAAGAGATGAGGGGAGGGAGCAGGGCCTAGCAGAGCGGAGCAAAGCGATTGGTGGAGCAGATTGGTGTATGATTTATTAGCCGGGGCTGGAGAGGCGGGAGAGATGGAATGAAGGAAGGAGGGAGGAAGAGAGCAGAGAGCCCAGGCGGCAGCTGAAATGGAGCCTTTAACCGGAGCCGACATGTAGAGGTGGAAAGGAGGGAGGGAGGGAGGCAGGCAGAGAGATGGAAAGGAAGGAGTGAAAGAGTGGGGAGGATGGATTAGAGGAGTGAAGTGGGGGGAGGAGAGGAGAGGAGAGGAGTGTGTGCAGTACACAGTCAGCCGTCTGAACAGCTCAGCCAACTGAGCAATATATCTCCAGACAGCCAGGCTGTGTGAACAGGACATTAGTAGGGATGAGATAAGTGGGTGATATTATTGGGGGAGGGGCTGCTGCTGTGTAAGTGACTGGTGTTGATTGCCCCCCCCCCCCCCCATGAAATCGTGGAGGGGACTGTGGATCTGTCTCCGTTCGTCTGTACGTTAGTCACACGAGATTTCTCAAGACCACATTGGGAGACGATTTTGACGAAGCTTCTGTAAATGATGTATCTTGCAATAGAGACCGGTCATTTACAAAATGACACTGATTGGTCCAAGGCAGGAGCTATGGTAATTAACTAAAATGTATTAGTCACACGCAATATCTCAATTGGCCCAAGAGGGGGCTGCATCATTCGTGGGGGGACGACATGTTTACTGTTGCCTCGTTGAGGTTAGTCACAAGCAGGGCCAGAGCCCATACACCCACTCACTGATGCCGCTTTACGCCACTGAGGTCGCTTTACGTCACCCATGCCGCTTTACGTCACCCATGCCGCTTTACGTCACCCATGCCACTTTACATGCCTCTTTACATCACAAGCATTAAATACATCATGCTAAATAGCATTAAATAATATCAACTATATATGCATTGAGCTTGTCTGATGCTTTAAGCTCAATGTTTGCTGAAATAAGACACAAATGACTCAAGAGGGAGCCAGAGATCAAGATAACCAGAAGAAGAACAATAACTTATCCTGACCCGACCGTCGTCCTCCCGCTCCTACTGGCTTTCTCAGATTCTGCCGTTACTCTCCTGAAGGTGCCAGTAATCGGCTACGCGAGGAGTCTGCAACCTTTCTCGTGTGGAATGACCATTTATCTGGCCGTTTCTACCAATCTGCCTGCCAGTTATGGTTTTTCGTATGCGAGACCGGTCGTAACTCGTACAACTCGTAAATGGAATGAAATAAATCAACTTGTTTCTCACAAGTGTAGCCTAGGCTGTGTGCTCTGCAGACAACTTGTCCACTCCGACAATGAAAACAGTAAAAGACTGGAATAATAATATATTGAATGCATTAACAGAAATGACCATAACCAAACAAACATTGTAGATTAGGAATTAACGGTAAATGTACTACTGGTGATATATAATGGAGAATTGATAGACGCTAACAATCAAACGCAGATAATTCACACAATGAAGTTATGAAACAATGAATGTGCACAAATTTGGCGGGAGAGAGACCATTCTGGCAGGAGAGCGACCATTCTGGTGACAGGCATTGTGCGTCTTACCCACACACCCCTTCTTCTTGGACTGTGCGGTCCCTAAGGCCTCCGCAATGGATTAGTCTCGACCTGGGTTTGGACACCTATTCATTCAAGGGTTTTTCTTTATTTTACTATTCTTTTTTTTTTTAAATCTTCATTTAACGTTTTTTTGGTTACTACATGATTCCATATGCGTTATTTCATAGTTTTGATGTCTTCACTATTATTCTACAATGTAGAAAATAGTAAAAATAAAGAAAAACCCTTTAATGAGTAGGTGTTTCAAAACTTTTGACTGGTACTGTCAAAGGTCGACCAACAGCCTATCGACCAGACGATTAAATGGGGTCAGCCCTAGAAGACACAATGTATAATAGTATAATAGTAATAAAACAATTATTTTTGTATTTTTGCCCATCCGGGCTTACATGTCTCATTTACAAAATCACATTTTTGGAGCTAATTTAGCTGAAATAGTGAAATGGATCTATCACTTATCATGCCATATTGATTTAACATCGTCATCTCTACCATCTATCAGGTTGTATTGGTATATACAGAGTGTACCTGAGTGTAGAGGAGGTTCTGGGGATCCCAGTGTAGGAAATGAGAGGGCATCACCCACACACAGGACAGGAATGTTTCTCTCTCTCTCTCTCTCTCTCTCTCTCTCTCTCTCTCTCTCTCTCTCTCTCTCTCTCTCTCTCTCTCTCTCTCTCTCTCTCTCTCTCTCTCTCTCTCTCTCTCTCTCTCTCTCTCTCTCTCTCTCTCTCTCTCTCTCTCTCTCTCTCTCTCTCTCTCTCTCTCTCTCTCTCTCTCTCTCTCTCTCTCTCTCTCTCTCTCTCTCTCTCTCCTCTCTTCTCTCTCTCGTTGTAGCTGGCTCCATCTGCTGGCTAATCAACTGCTTCACTTCACTTCCACGCTCATAATGCGGATCATCTAACTGGACAATCAGCCCAGTCAGCCCCTTCTCTGATAATGTTGTTACAGTCTTCCACAGAACATGAAGCTGTCCTCCTCTTACTCTCTGATAAGGAGTGTTGTCTGTGGTAGGTTAGCTACTAACAGAAAAAGAGCATGTCAGGAAAGTTAATTAATTTAATTTGCTATATTTTGGAATTGTTATTATGTTTTACTCTTGATGGCATGTCCTCAACGGCAGTGGTTCCAACCTTTTCCGTTCTGTGAAACACCTTCAAAAGAGTGTTTTACATATCTTAGCGGTGAAATGTAGGCTATTTTAGCAGTGAATACAATAACTCCCAAATGTTATTATTTTTGAAATGAAAGAAATATTTCAAAAACCCAGGTTGGTAACCACTACTCAACAGGTTATTCAGTTCAGTTCAGTTTATTACAGTGTTCACCATAGAGTTCAGTTTATTACACAGTGTTCACCAGAGTTCAGTTTATTACACAGTGTTCACCATAGAGTTCAGATTATTAAAGTGTTCACCAGAGTTCAGTTTATTACACAGTGTTCACCATAGAGTTCAGTTTATTACACAGTGTTCACCAGAGAGTTCAGTTTATTACACAGTGTTCACCAGAGTGGTCAGGTTATTACACAGTGTTCACCAGAGAGTTCAGTTTATTACACAGTGTTCACCAGAGAGTTCAGTCTATTACACAGTGTTCACCAGAGAGTACAGTTTATTACAGTGTTCACCAGAGAGTTCAGTCTATTACACAGTGTTCACCAGAGAGTTCAGTTTATTACACAGTGTTCACCAGAGAGTTCAGTTTATTACACAGTGTTCACCAGAGTGGTCAGGTTATTACACAGTGTTCACCAGAGAGTTCAGTTTATTACACAGTGTTCACCAGAGAGTTCAGTTTATTACACAGTGTTCTCCAGAGTGGTCAGTTTATTACACAGTGTTCTCCAGAGTGGTCAGGTTATTACACAGTGTTCACCAGAGTGTTGAGGTTATTACACAGTGTTCACCAGAGAGTTCAGTCTATTACACAGTGTTCACCAGAGAGTTCAGTTTATTACACAGTGTTCACCAGAGAGTTCAGTTTATTACACAGTGTTCACCAGAGTGGTCAGGTTATTACACAGTGTTCACCAGAGAGTTCAGTTTATTACACAGTGTTCACCAGAGAGTTCAGTTTATTACACAGTGTTCTCCAGAGTGGTCAGTTTATTACACAGTGTTCTCCAGAGTGGTCAGGTTATTACACAGTGTTCACCAGAGTGTTGAGGTTATTACACAGTGTTCACCAGAGAGTTCAGTTTATTACACAGTGTTCACCAGAGAGTTCAGTTTATTACACAGTGTTCACCAGAGTGGTCAGGTTATTACAGTGTTCTCCAGACTGGTCAGGTTATTACACAGTGTTCAGCAGAGTGGTCAGGTTATTACACAGTGTTCTCCAGAGTGGGCAGGTTATTACACAGTGTTCACCAGAGTGTTGAGGTTATTACACAGTGTTCACCAGAGTGGTCAGGTTATTACAGTGTTCACCAGAGTGGGCAGGTTATTACACAGTGTTCACCAGAGTGGGCAGGTTATTACACAGTGTTCTCCAGAGTGTTGAGGTTATTACACAGTGTTCACCAGAGTGGTCAGGTTATTACACAGTGTTCTCCAGAGTGGTCAGGTTATTACACAGTGTTCTCCAGAGTGTTGAGGTTATTACACAGTGTTCACCAGAGTGGTCAGGTTATTACACAGTGTTCTCCAGAGTGGTCAGGTTATTACACAGTGTTCTCCAGAGTGTTCAGGTTATTACACAGTGTTCACCAGAGTGGGCAGGTTATTACACAGTGTTCACCAGAGTGGGCAGGTTATTACACAGTGTTCACCAGAGTGGTCAGGTTATTACACAGTGTTCTCCAGAGTGTTCAGGTTATTACACAGTGTTCACCAGAGTGGGCAGGTTATTACACAGTGTTCACCAGAGTGGTCAGGTTATTACACAGTGTTCACCAGAGTGGTCAGGTTATTACACAGTGTTCTCCAGAGTGTTCAGTTTATTACACAGTGTTCAACAGAGTGGTCAGTTTATTACACAGTGTTCACCAGATTGGTCAGTTCAGGTTATTACACAGTGTTCACCAGAGTGGTCAGTTCAGGTTATTACAGTGTTCACCAGAGTGGTCAGGTTATTACACAGTGTTCTCCAGAGTGGTCAGGTTATTTCACAGTGTTCTCCAGAGTGGTCAGGTTATTACACAGTGTTCTCCAGAGTGGTCAGGTTATTACACAGTGTTCACCAGAGTGGTCAGGTTATTACACAGTGTTCAGCAGAGTGGGCAGGTTATTACACAGAGTTCTCCAGAGTGGTCAGGTTATTACACAGTGTTCTCCAGAGTGGTCAGGTTATTACACAGTGTTCTCCAGAGTGGTCAGGTTATTACACAGTGTTCTCCAGAGTGGTCAGGTTATTACACAGTGTTCTCCAGAGTGGTCAGGTTATTACACAGTGTTCTCCAGAGTGGTCAGGTTATTACACAGTGTTCTCCAGAGTGGTCAGGTTATTACACAGTGTTCAGCAGAGTGGTCAGGTTATTACACAGTGTTCAGCAGAGTGGTCAGGTTATTACACAGTGTTCTCCAGAGTGGTCAGGTTATTACACAGTGTTCTCCAGAGTGGTCAGGTTATTACACAGTGTTCAGCAGAGTGGTCAGGTTATTACACAGTGTTCTCCAGAGCGGTCAGGTTATTACACAGTGTTCTCCAGAGCGGTCAGGTTATTACACAGTGTTCAGCAGAGTGGTCAGGTTATTACACAGTGTTCAGCAGAGTGGTCAGGTTATTACACAGTGTTCAGCAGAGTGGTCAGGTTATTACACAGTGTTCAGCAGAGTGGTCAGGTTATTACACAGTGTTCTCCAGAGAGTTCAGTTTATTACACAGTGTTCTCCAGAGTGGTCAGGTTATTACACAGTGTTCAGCAGAGTGGTCAGGTTATTACACAGTGTTCTCCAGAGTGGTCAGGTTATTACACAGTGTTCAGCAGAGTGGTCAGGTTATTACACAGTGTTCTCCAGAGCGGTCAGGTTATTACACAGTGTTCTCCAGAGCGGTCAGGTTATTACACAGTGTTCAGCAGAGCGGTCAGGTTATTACACAGTGTTCAGCAGAGTGGTCAGGTTATTACACAGTGTTCAGCAGAGTGGTCAGGTTATTACACAGTGTTCAGCAGAGTGGTCAGGTTATTACACAGTGTTCTCCAGAGAGTTCAGTTTATTACACAGTGTTCTCCAGAGTGGTCAGGTTATTACACAGTGTTCTCCAGAGTGGTCAGGTTATTACACAGTGTTCACCAGAGTGGTCAGGTTATTACACAGTGTTCACCAGAGTGGTCAGGTTATTACACAGTGTTCAGCAGAGTGGTCAGGTTATTACACAGTGTTCAGCAGAGTGGTCAGGGTATTATACAGTGTTCTTTGATAAAAGTGTTGTGTAGTTATTCACTGCAGCTCTTGCATAAATGTACATTGTAGCTTACTTGTTGCAAAATAGTTCTTATTTTTGTCGGAATTGTCACAGATTGCCCAGTTTTTATTTTGGCAACTGAGTATTTTCGGGTTAGCTATTTCTGTGAAATTCTCCTTCATTCCCCGAGCAGACCTGAGTGTGAAAACATTCTGTGGTTACATAACGCTGGTTAGTGTACATCAGCGTTTCCCAAACCCGGTCCTGTTTGATCCCAAGAGGTGCACGTTTTGGTTTTTGCTCACTGTCCCACTCTACAGCCGATTCAACTAATCATCAAGCTTTTGATCATTTGAATCAGCTGTGTAGAGTCACGGGGGAATTAACAAAACACGCACCCCTTTGGGGTCCCGAGGACCGAGTTTGGGAAACGCTGGTGTACATGAAAACAGCTTGGCATTCTAACACATACATGACTGGCAGAAAATCCATGTCTGGTTTTACCTCTCACTTGTCTCCTTTTACTGTGGCCAACACACATTTCTCCACACGTTGTCCCTACCTTCCTCCCTCTTGCTCCCAGCCTGTCCTGTAGTAGATACCCAGGCCGGGGCAGAGGAGAAACCCGGGCCGTGCCAGGGGAATAACCCGGGTCGGGCCAGGGGACTAACCCGGGCCGGGGCAGAGGAGAAACCCGGGCCGGGCCAGGGGACTAACCCGGCCGGGCCAGGGGACTAACCCGGGCCGGGCCAGAGGAGAAACCCGGGCCGTGCCAGGGGACTAACCCGGGCTGTGCCAGGGGACTAACCCGGGTCGGGCCAGGGGACTAACCCGGGTCGGGCCAGGGGACTAACCCGGGTCGGGCCAGGGGACTAACCCGGGCCGGGGCAGAGGAGAAACCCAGGCCGTGCCAGGGGACTAATCCGGGCCGGTCCAGGGGACTAACCCGGGCCGGGGCAGAGGAGAAACCCGGGCCGTGCCAGGGGACTAACCCGGGTCGGGCCAGGGGACTAACCCGGGTCGTGCCAGATAGCAGCAGCATGCGTCAGAGCGGGGCTCCATTCCACTGGGTTTCCGGCTCCTATTTACGTTTTTCAGTTGACTGCCACCGACCAGAGGCTCTATAGGGCTCCACTCAGTGATGTATACTGAACAAAAATATAAACGCAACAATTTCAACGATTTTACTGAGTTAAAGTTAATGTAAGGAAATCGGTCAATTGAAAAAAAATTATTAGTTCCTAATATATGGATTTCACATGACTGGGCAGGGGCGCAGCAATGGGTGGGCCTGGGAGGGCATAGGCCCACCCTATTCGGAGCCAGGCCCAGCCAATCAGAAAGGGCTTTATTACAGACAGAAATAGTAAAAACATCATATGAAAATGTTGTTCTCTGTTCTTGAGTGTAAGATTGCACCCCCAGATCCCAGAATTTTCTTTTAAAATTAAGATTGATAAAACATGCCAACAATATCTGTTCAAATCGTTTAAACATACAAACTCAGCATTAGAATTGTAACCCGGAAATACTGTCTGGTTTCAGACGATTCCGCATGGTGAAGAAGCAGGATGTGGAGGTCCTGGGCTGGCGTGGTTGCACGTGGTCTGTTGTTGTGAGGCCGGTTGGACGTACTGCCAAATTCTGGTGGAGAAATTAACATTAAATTATCTGGCAACAGCTCTGGTGTAAATGCTAATTGCTAATTGCACGTTCCCTCAAAACTTGAGACATCTGTGGCATTGTTTTGTGTGACAAAACTGCACATTTTAGAGTGGCCTTTTATTGTCCCCAGCACAAGGTGCACCTGTGTAATGATTATGGTGTTTAATCAGCTTCTTGATATGCCACACCTGTCAGGTGGATGGATTATATTGGCAAAGGAGAAATGCTCACTAACAGGGATGTAAACACAATTGTGCACAAAATGTGAGGGAAACATTTTAGGGAAATAAGTTTTTTTTTTTTGTGCGTATGGAACATTTCTGCGATCTTTTATTTCAGCTCATAAAACATGGAATCAACATTTTTACATGTTGCGTTTATATTTTGTTCAGTGTTTGTATAAACCCTGGATGAAGTCACTGGGCTACCATCTTGGTACTCCTCCGTTGTTAAATCTTTTTTTTTTAAAGAATGTTTTAGTTAAACACATTTATTCTATTAGACTCCTTAATGCATACTTTTAAATTATATATGTGAGTTAGAGTACTAATGTTACTGTCCCCACTACGACAAAATACTTAAATATATGTCATTTTGTCCTTTAAATACTGTAGAATTCCCTTCATTCCTTTGAAGGACTGTTCTTACTGGGGAGTGCCAATATGGCTGACCCGGTGGCTTCATAGCCTCTCAATGGCCAATGCATAGCGTCAACAATCCAGGATTTATATAAATCATTGGCTCCTTTCCACTGCGCTCCTGCTCCGCTCCAGGTTTTTCAGGCTGCCACTGACCAGATGCTTTCTAGGTCTCCACTCCACCGGGCTCCTGTATAACGCTCCGGGTTTTCCAGGCCGCTACCGACCAGAGGGCTCTCTAGCAGAAAGATCACATATAAAGTCACCCCTTTGTAGTGGAAGAGCACAGAGTGACAAGCTATTTCTTGCTTGTAAAAAAAAAAGCTCTGTTGTTTGTACCTTTTAGAGACTAGGGATTTCTCCTATATACCTGTGGCTTGGCATAGAGATTTATGGAGGGGGGGGTCTCACCGGGACTTTAACACGCTTTTCTCTGGACGTACTTGATTGGAGCGAGAGAGGGGGGTTGGCTGAAATTCTTAACTGAAGAAAGAACGGTACTGGTAGCGGGGTTTGCCTGCCTCTCTGGAAGCTGAAAGGAAATCTGTTGGTTGTCTGCTTCACTGGTCCTGAATGTTTTCAGCTTCCCTCCTACAGACTGTCTCTTGGATGAGAAGAAATACTGAAATACATTTAGGTTTGTTGTTTTTATCATTATTATTATTATTATTATTATTATTTATTTTTTTAAATGTTTTTTTTTTCCTTTTTGCTGGTTTTGTTGTTGTGAGGTGCTGAGAGTTGATTTGCTGTTTTTTGAGTTTTTAGGTAAAAATATCAAATGGTTGTTGTGAAGTGGAGAAAGTTGTCATTGGCGCTGTCGTTTTCCTCCGTCCTGTCACTGTGGATTTGTCATTTTTTTTTTACTCTTTTTGTCTCAGGTTTCCTATTTGGTCCGACATGCAAGTACACGATTATATAAGTGCTGTATTTTGAGAAATATGGTCTGTGTACTAAAATAATTGATGGTAAACAAAGTCAAAGGAAGTATCTTGCAATTATACAAGTTATTGAAGTTGAGTTTTGGCTTTGAATGTCTGTTTTGTAAGATCCCGATATTATTCTCCCTGAATCTGACATTTCCTGTGTGATTTATGGAACAATAGATATCCGTAGCTTCTCTTTTCAAACCACATGAAAGAGCAAAGTAGTATAATCTCAATTTCTGTGTCTGCCTGAGTTAGTAATTTCCTCTGTGCCCCTGACATGGCTGTGTACTGTAGCTTTCCTCTGTCTCACAAGTTTAAACAGAGGCTGCAGAGTTTACAGATTTAACATCAACCCTCTCAAACCACAGAAAGAAAACAAGGTTTTGTCGTGGCAGTGGCTGTAACGTCATGTGGCTGGTTGCGTTTTCATCTGACTACACTGGTCGTTGTAGCTGATTCTGATCTGGAAGGATGGTAGCTGATGTTTTGTCTTCTCTATTTTTATTTTTTATTGTGTTCCAGAAGCGGTTCATTAAAGGGCTCAGACAGTACGGCAAGAACTTCTTCAAGATACGGAAAGAGCTGCTACCCAACAAGGAAACGGTAAGTCACTGTTCCATATTCTAGACCTCGGGCTCTGTACAACCAATGTGTGGTACTGTACAAAGTTGCATTCTGATTCCGATTTAGCAGTAAAATAATAACATACAACATAACTGATTTAAAAAAATAAATTGCAGTCAAACTCAAATCAAACTTGTACCTATTTTTGCATCACCTTAAGTCATCACACATTCAACATTAACAGTAGGAGTGAGTTCGACCAAGGGCAATTACTATATGTAAACATGTTGGACATGCGTGTGTTATATTTGTCCTGAAGGTTTATTGATAAACATGTGCGTCTATTCATCCAACCAGTCTGCTGCAATACTATCAGTGCTGCCTTTGGTCCTTTCAAAACACCATTCATACATGAGAGGAAATATGGATAAATATTTATACTCAACTAAAAAAAATTATTGGAACATGTAACAATTACAAAGATTTTAGTTTGTTTATATAAGGTAATCAGTCAATTTAAATAAATATATTAGGCCCTAATCTATGGATTTCACATGACTGGGCAGAATGAGTTTTTCCCCACAAAAGGGAAATACTCCTCAGCACTTTTATTGTCCCCTGCACGAGGTGCACCTGTGTAATGATCATGTTGTTTAATCAGCTTCTTGATATGCCACACCTGTCAGGTGGATGGATTATCCTGGCAAAGGATAAATGCTCACTAACAGGGATGTAAACACATTTGTGCACAAAATGTGAGCGAAATAAGCTTTTTGTGCGTATGAAACATTTCTGGGATGTTTTATTTCAGCTCATGAAACATGGGACCAACATTTTACATGTTGCGTTTATATTTTTGTTCAGTGTAAATGTTTGTATTTATTTGACATTTTATTTTAAGAGTCCCATTGAGGCAAGGGATCCCTGCATACAAAGACTTCAAAGTATTCTTACCCCTTGACTTTTTCCACATTTTGTAATGTTACAGCCTAAATTTAAATTGGATTAGGTTGAGATTTTGTGTCCTTGGCATACCCAGAATACCCTATAATGTCAAAGTGGAATTATGTTTTACAAATTAAAAATGAAAAGCTGAAATGTCTTGAGTCAATAAGTATTCAACCCCTTTGTTGTGGCAAGCCTACATACGTTCAGGAGTTTAACGAGTCACACAATAAGTTGCATGGACTCACTCTGTGTGCAATAATAGTGTTTAACTATTCTCATCTCTGTACCCCACACATACAATTATCTGTAAGGTCCCTCAATCGAACAGGGAATTTCAAACCCAGGTTCAACCACAAAGACCAGGCGAGGTTTTCCAAATGGGAGGTTTCCCCTTTGAGCATGGTGAAGTTTTTAATTACACTTTTTATGGTGCACCCAGTCACTACAAAGATACAGGCATCCTTCCTAACACAGTTGCCTGGGAGGAAGGAAACCACTCAGGGTTTTTACCATGAGGCCAATGGTTACTTTAAAACATTTACAGAGTTTAATGGCTGTGATAGGAGAAAACTGAGGATGGATCAACAACATTGTAGTTATTCCACAATACTAACCTAATTGACAGAGTGAAAAGGAAGCCTGAACAGAATATAAATATACCAAAACATGCGGAATAGAGCCAAGCACAGGCAGAGAAATTACGGTAGAGAAATGAACATTACATTCTCTGGCAACAGTTCTGGTGGACATTCCTACAGTCAGCATGCAAATTTCACCCTGTGGCGTTGCGGGCAGAAAACTGCACATTTCAGCTCATGAAACATGGGGCCAACACTTTACATGTTGCGTTTATATATTAGTTCAGTGTAAAAAAATGTAAATGATTAAAACCAAATTGAAACTGTAGAAATTGTAATGGACTGTTCCTTGACTGTGTCCATCTTGCTTCTTATCACCTAAAGCTAGACAGTCAGGGAGTATCTAAGATTCCAAAAATTATGGATTGAGGACTATCTGCACATTCTTTTACGGCGAGGAAATATAACACATTTTCAGTGCGGCCCTCCAGACCTCGTTGAAGACCAAATGCGGCCCCTGGGGCAAAATGAGTTTGATATACACCAGGGGTGTCAATCTAAGGGAGGAGAAGGAGGAGGAGGAGGAGAGGGTAGCGGTGACTGGAGGTGGATGAGAAAGGTGGGGGTAAGCTCAATATAGACACTGAACGGGGTTACCACAGCTACAGTAAAAACTCTCTGGTTATGATTGAACTGGATTTTGTGCTAAAAGCCTGCTGTACTCCACACACACACACACACACACACAGACACACACACACTGCTCTGCTCTCCTCTCTGAGCTAGTGGCACTGCTAGTCAATACCCAGAGGAAAGCTCAATTTATTTTCCCTAACAGAAATCTCTTCTCTCTTTCTCTCGCTCTCTCTTCCCTCAACTCCCTCAATCTCACTGGCCCCTTCCTTCACTCTCTCACTCCCACACATGATCTAGCCTATGGAGTGTAACCATCTTCAAGATTTTGTTCAGTAGCTTTTAGATATTTTTATTTTTTCCTCTCAGTCCTTCACACGCTGACATATAGTATTTTAGTAATTCCACGGGCCAAGCCACACGAGAAGAAGGAAGGAGCGCCTCATATTAAATGTGGTATGGTTGTATCTATAACATTATGTCGTCCAAGGTCTGCGTCTGGATACCACCACACTACTACTGAGCCACATCGCAGCCCAGCCACAGAGCAGGGAGTTGGGCCTTCTATAAACGCCCTCTGGGCTTATAGCCAGTCATCCACACAAAGACATCCAGAGGGCTACAGTGTTCCTGCCTCTCTTCCACCCTTAATTCCTCGCTTCCTGCTAGTATTAGCTGGACCGCTTTTAAAGAGAGCTAGAGTGATTTCTCCTTGGCTCACTCTTGTTCCTCTGGTATGAGTTGTTCTGCTTTTCCACAGGGCTACGGTGTTCCTCTGGTATGAGTTGTTCTGCTTTTCCACAGGGCTACGGTTTTCCTCTGGTATGAGTTGTTCTGCTTTTCCACAGGGCTACGGTGTTCCTCTGGTATGAGTTTTTCTGCTTTTCCACAGGGCTACGGTGTTCCTCTGGTATGAGTTTTTCTGCTTTTCCACAGGGCTACGGTGTTCCTCTGGTATGAGTTGTTCTGCTTTTCCACAGGGCTACGGTGTTCCTCTGGTATGAGTTTTTCTGCTTTTCCACAGGGCTACGGTGTTCCTCTGGTATGAGTTTTTCTGCTTTTCCACAGGGCTACGGTGTTCCTCTGGTATGAGTTTTTCTGCTTTTCCACAGGGCTACGGTGTTCCTCTGGTATGAGTTGTTCTGCTTTTCCACAGGGCTACGGTGTTCCTCTGGTATGAGTTTTTCTGCTTTTCCACAGGGCTACGGTGTTCCTCTGGTATGAGTTTTTCTGCTTTTCCACAGGGCTACGGTGTTCCTCTGGTATGAGTTGTTCTGCTTTTCCACAGGGCTACGGTGTTCCTCTGGTATGAGTTTTTCTGCTTTTCCACAGGGCTACGGTGTTCCTCTGGTATGAGTTGTTCTGCTTTTCCACAGGGCTACGGTGTTCCTCTGGTATGAGTTGTTCTGCTTTTCCACAGGGCTACAGTGTTCCTCTGGTATGAGTTTTTCTGCTTTTCCACAGGGCTACGGTGTTCCTCTGGTATGAGTTGTTCTGCTTTTCCACAGGGCTACGGTGTTCCTCTGGTATGAGTTTTTCTGCTTTTCCACAGGGCTACGGTGTTCCTCTGGTATGAGTTTTTCTGCTTTTCCACAGGGCTACGGTGTTCCTCTGGTATGAGTTTTTCTGCTTTTCCACAGGGCTCACGGTGTTCCTCTGGTATGAGTTTTTCTGCTTTTCCACAGGGCTACGGTGTTCCTCTGGTATGAGTTGTTCTGCTTTTCCACAGGGCTCACGGTGTTCCTCTGGTATGAGTTTTTCTGCTTTTCCACAGGGCTACGGTGTTCCTCTGGTATGAGTTGTTCTGCTTTTCCACAGGGCTACGGTGTTCCTCTGGTATGAGTTTTTCTGCTTTTCCACAGGGCTCACGGTGTTCCTCTGGTATGAGTTTTTCTGCTTTTCCACAGGGCTACGGTGTTCCTCTGGTATGAGTTGTTCTGCTTTTCCACAGGGCTACGGTGTTCCTCTGGTATGAGTTGTTCTGCTTTTCCACAGGGCTACGGTGTTCCTCTGGTATGAGTTGTTCTGCTTTTCCACAGGGCTACGGTGTTCCTCTGGTATGAGTTTTTCTGCTTTTCCACAGGGCTACGGTGTTCCTCTGGTATGAGTTGTTCTGCTTTTCCACAGGGCTACGGTGTTCCTCTGGTATGAGTTGTTCTGCTTTTCCACAGGGCTACGGTGTTCCTCTGGTATGAGTTGTTCTGCTTTTCCACAGGGCTACGGTGTTCCTCTGGTATGAGTTTTTCTGCTTTTCCACAGGGCTACGGTGTTCCTCTGGTATGAGTTTTTCTGCTTTTCCACAGGGCTACGGTGTTCCTCTGGTATGAGTTGTTCTGCTTTTCCACAGGGCTACGGTGTTCCTCTGGTATGAGTTTTCTGCTTTTCCACAGGGCTACGGTGTTCCTCTGGTATGAGTTGTTCTGCTTTTCCACAGGGCTACGGTGTTCCTCTGGTATGAGTTTTTCTGCTTTTCCACAGGGCTACGGTGTTCCTCTGGTATGAGTTTTTCTGCTTTTCCACAGGGCTACGGTGTTCCTCTGGTATGAGTTGTTCTGCTTTTCCACAGGGCTACGGTGTTCCTCTGGTATGAGTTGTTCTGCTTTTCCACAGGGCTACGGTGTTCCTCTGGTATGAGTTGTTCTGCTTTTCCACAGGGCTACAGTGTTCCTCTGGTATGAGTTTTTCTGCTTTTCCACAGGGCTACGGTGTTCCTCTGGTATGAGTTGTTCTGCTTTTCCACAGGGCTACGGTGTTCCTCTGGTATGAGTTGTTCTGCTTTTCCACAGGGCTACGGTGTTCCTCTGGTATGAGTTGTTCTGCTTTTCCACAGGGCTACGGTGTTCCTCTGGTATGAGTTGTTCTGCTTTTCCACAGGGCTACGGTGTTCCTGCTTCTTCCTCGGAGTCTCCCTCCCTTTTTCTCCCGCTAGTCCTTCGTGTTAACTTGGCCGTCTTTAAAGAGTGCTACGGTGTTCCTGCATGTCTCTCCCTCTTTCTCTCTCCCTCCCTCTGTCCTTCCCGTAGCTCATTATCTGGGCCTGACCCTAGGCCGCTCCTAAAGCGCCAGCGCGGCTAGCGAAAGGCAGTGCCAAGTCTGAGCGCCCAGCGCCGTGTCAACACACCAGGCCTGACTAGCGTTTAGGAATGCTTTATATAGAGACACATAAAGGCCTGGAGCAGAGTGTGTGTGTGTGTGTGGGGGTCGTCCTGTCCCTCTGTCGGGCGATCTGACAGTCTGTACAGGGCTGTCTCTGTTGCAACCATTTCCTCCAGTATACGAAGGGGGTGCGTCATGGAATATGAGCTGGGTTCTGCTCAACGCTGTTCAAACAACTAAATTCTCTGAAATGGCAGATCGCAGATAAAATTTGTGCTTGATATTTTTCCACTTTAAATGGTTCTGTAAAAAAAAAAATGTTTTACAAGTACTGCTTTCAAATATGATTAATGTTATTTAGCCTGTCTTCTTATTTTGGGAGGACGTCTATTTTAATAAATTCTTTTAATATACACCATAAAATAGAAATACATGATTTATTCGTTCAGGCAGGTCCTGTCATGTAAAAACAAAATGATATGATGAAACAGCCCGAGCTTTTTTTGATCCATGTTTCATCTCCTTCCTCCCCTCCACTTTTGTTACGGAGCAGACGTAAGGGTCTTCATCATGATACCCGTAGAAAATAATACCAATAATAATAATACTATTTTCTCTTGTTCATATTTCACAACCTCCGTGGGCTTTTGGAGTTGCATATACGCGATTGAGCAAAATAACAAGCCTACTCTTGATTTAGGCTACATTATTGCACATTATCGCACATTATCGCGCATTATCGCATGCGAAATGTTTCTGACCAGTGATAGATGAGCAAATAAACACCACCTCGACTTATTTGCCCAGCTAGAAAACCATATTAGCCTATACAGAGGAAGATTTTAGTGAAAACAAAATCACATTGATTGATTATCAGCCATGTCAGTGAATTCACAGGCTTTAGGTCAGGTGGAGGCCTAGGCTACTAAGAAACTGAAAATGTAGAGCAAAATACTCCACTTGTTAAACTACATACAGTGCCTTCAGAAAGTATTCATACCCCTTCACTTATTCCACATTTGTGACTCGTTTCAGGAAAGTAGTCGTATGTCGCGCGTCACTACGTCACAGGAGAGCCATTTGAACATTAACTTTAGTTTTTTTTTTTTTTTAATCAAAAATCTTATTTATTTGGGCAGAAATGCCTTCTGGAACATGTGAACTTTCATGTGCCTTAATAACAAACTTGTATGCCATCTGTAAATACGAATACAATTGGTAAATTATGAGCCTAGTTGGTTTAGCCACTGTCTATTTGAGTTGGTCGGTATGTGTAAGTAATCTTGTCTAAAAATATATATATATATATTGCGTAGTAGAACTGCATAAGTATTGCTCTCCACTTTCTGGAGGACCGAGTTTGGAAATCAGTAGAATTAGAGTATGATAGCTAAAGAGATGGAGAAAACACCTGTCTCCGGATTACATCTTCAAACTAAGGGCAATCATGGCATCAGTGACAGAGGGAGAAGTCTAGCTAGCTACATTTTCAGATATTACACATTTCTAATTTAGTCAGAAAGTTGTTTTCATTTCAAGATGGTGTACTGTTAGCTAGCTAACATTGAACCTGGTTGGTTAGCTACCTGCAGATTCACGCAGGGTAGTAACGTCATGATTTGGTATTATGGTTCATTGTTTAGCTAGTTAGCTACATGTCTTAACAAAAGACTCCACTATGCAAGTATCCATTTCAATAGAATGTTCACGATGTCACTGCGACAGCTGTCGATAGACGTAGCTGGTAAATTCGCTCTGGCTATCTACTCTGATTTCAGAGCACTCTCGTCTGAATGTGCCAGACGCAGAATAACTGATGAATTCACGAACGCTTAACACCCGTTGAATATGGCCAGTAAACGTTGGCAAAAAAAAATGTAAATTGTTGACAGCAGCACAGTTGCAGTCACCATCGCTCTGGATAACATCAAAACAGCCTAAGCAGCTCTGTTGATAGGACAGAACGCTCGGGCCAATCCTTAAAGAGATGGGTGGGGCTAAAGCTTAAGAGGGTGTGAACGATGCTGAATGGCCGGAGACAAAGAAGAGCTCTCCAGTAGGTACCAAAACATTCAAAAGCCATTTTCTCAAAAGTGAGGTTACAAGTTTATCAACTTTCAAAGTAGAATTACTTTCCCATTGTTCCTCAACTGTAGTGTATGATATACCATATACCAAGTCTGACCTTTTAGCCAATGTAAAAACCACTATTTCAAGTGTTGCTACATAAGACCGAATCGAGCTGGTCGGTCACATTTGGCTGTGTTACAGCCTGAAGTAAAAATAAAAATATGAAATATGCTTTTTTTCTCACACCACTGAGTAAATATTTTGTAGAAGCAACTTTGGCAGTGATTGCAGTGTCTTTCTGGGTAAGTCTCTGAAGCCAAGTGACCAAAGTTTGAATTGTGTGTGTGTGTTCAGAAAGCAGTCATTTAATGACATGGCTACGCTAGTAAGGACGGGTGTGTGCACATTCACTCGTTTGTAAACAATTGACAAGCTAGTTAGCTACCACATGATCTTGTTAAACTGTCAACAGAGAAACTAGCCAAATAACAGATTTGACCTTTCAGACACGTCACATGGCCCAGGAATCAGATTTGAATCTGACTTCAAACCAGCTACGTAGGTGGTTTGAAATGTGGCTTAAAATGTGCTTTTGGGCTGTTCAGACTACAGGAAAAAAGAACAGATTTGAAATTGGATATGCCCCAAAAAATGTACAGTGGGGCAAAAAAGTATTTAGTCAGCCACCAATTGTGCAAGTTCTCTCACTTAAAAAGATGAGAGAGGCCTGTAATTTTCATCATAGGTACACTTCAACTATGACAGACAAAATGAGGGAAAAAAATCCAGAAAATCACATTGTAGGATTTTTAATGAATTTATTTGCAAATTATGGATTGTTGAACATTTATTATTTTCAAAACTCTTCAAGCTCTGTCAAATTGGTTGTTGATCATTGCTAGACAACCATTTTCAGGTCTTGCCATAGATGTTCCAAGTAGATTTGGCTTTGTGTTTAGGTTGTTGTCCTGCTGAAAGGTGAATTCATCTCGCAGTATCTGGTGGAAGCAGACAGAACCAGGTTTTGCTCTAGGATTTTGCCTGTGTTTAGCTCCATTCTGGGTATTTTTTTTATCCTGAAAGATTCCCAAGTCCTTAACGATTACAAGCATACCCATAACATGATGCAGCCACCACTATGGAGAGTTCTACTCAGTATAGTGTTGAATTGGATTTGCTCCCGAACAGTTTATATTCAGGACAAACAGTGAATTACTTTGTCATTTTTCTTTTTCAGTATTAGTGCCTTTTTTCTTCTGTACTGTCTTCCCATAATTCACTCTGTTAAGTTAGTATTGTGGAGTAACTACAATGTTGATACATCCTCAGTTTTCTCCTATCACAGACATTAAACTCTGTAACTGTTTTAATGTCACCATTGGCCTCATGGTGAAATCCCTGAGAAGTTTCCTTCCTCTCCGGCAACTGAGTTAGGAAGGACGCCTGTATCTTTGTAGTGACTTGGTGTATTGATGCACCATTCAAAGTGTAATTTTACTGAACAAAAATATAAACGCAACATGTAAAGTGTTGGTCCCTTGTTTCATGAGCTGAAATTAACGATACCAGAAATGTTCCATATGCACAAAAAGCTTCTCGCAAATTCTGGACACTAATTTGTTTACATCCCTGTTAGTGAGCATTTCTCCTTTGCCAAGATTATCCATCCACCTGACCGGTGTGGCATATCAAGAAGCTGATTAAACAGCATGAAGGGCACCTATTGGTAGATGGCAAAAAAAGCAGACATTGAATATCCCTTTGATCATAGTTAAGTTAGTACACTGAACAAAAATATAAACGCAACATGCAACAATTTCAATTATTTTTTTCTGAGTTACTGTTCGTATAAGGAAATCAGTAAATTGAAATAATTTCATTAGGCCCTAGTCTGTGGATTTCAAATGACTGGGAATACAGATATTTATCTGTTAGTCACAGATACCTTAAAAAAGGTATCTGGTGTGACCACCATCTCCTTCACATATAGTTGATCAGGCTGTTGATTGGGGCCTGTGGAATGTTGTCCTATTCTTCAATGGCTGTTTGAAGTTGTTGAATATTGGCGGGAACTGGAACACACTAACGTACACGTCGATCCAGAGCATCCCAAACATGCTCAATGGGTTACATGTCTGGTGAGTATGCAGCCCATGGAAAACTGGGACATTTTCACCTTCCAGGAATTGTGTACAGATCCTTGCGACATGGGGCTGTGCATTATCATGCTGAAACATGATGTGATGGCGGGGGATGAAGGGCACGACAATGGGCCTCAGGATCTCGTCACGGTATCTCTGGTGCATTTAAATTGCCATAGATAACATTTTATTGTGTTCGTTGTCTGTAGCTTCTACCTGCCCGAACCATAACCCCACCGCCACCATAGGGCACTCTGTTCACAACGTTGACAAACCGCTCACCCACACGACACCATACATGCTGTCTGCCATCTGCCCGGTACAGTTGAAACTGGGATTCATCCGTGAAGAGCACACTTCTCCAGGGTGCCAGTGGCCATTGAAGATGAGTATTTTCCCACTGAAGTCGGTTACGACGCCAATCTGCAGTCATGTCAAGACCGTGGTGAGGACGACGAGCACGCAGATGGGCTTCCCTGAGACGGTTTCTGACAGTTTGTGCAGAAATTCTTCGGTTGTGCAAAACCCCCAGTTTTACCAGATGTCCGGGTGGCTGGTCTCAGACGATACTGCAGGTGAAGAAGCCGGATGGCATGGTTACACAGAGTCTGCGGTTGTGAGGCTGGTTGGATGTACTGCCAAATTCTGTAAAGTGACATTTGAGAGAAATGGTAGAGAAATTAACATTTTATCTGGCAACAGCTCTGGTGGACAAAGCTGCAGTCAACATGCCAATTGCACGCTCCCTCAACTTGAGACATCTGTGGCATTGTGTTGTGTGACAAACTGCATGTTTTAGAGTGCCCATTTATTGTCCCCAGCACAAGGTACACCTGTGTAATGATCATGCTGTTTAATCAGCTTCTTGATATGCCACACCTGTCAGGTGGATGAATTATATTGACAAAGGAGAAATGCACAAAATTGTTGTGTATGTAACTTTTCTGGGATCTTTTATTTTAGTTCATAAAACATGGAACCAACACTTTAAATGTGTTTATTTTTTGTTCAGTGTAGTTGACCACACACGGGTAAGCTATTGCTTCAAATGTATTTAAACGATTGGATGACATTGAGAGTTTCAGTAAGCAACAATTTTATATGCCTTCAATGGCATTAGCCTACTTTATTCCAATATTTTGGTCATTCAGTGATATTGATTCCCACAGTAATTATTTGTGTATCCATCCAGTTTAGAAAACAGTGCTTAGTGATGGGCTATGGGAAGAGAAAGACGAAGCGACATGCGTTGCCATGTTTAGAACTGCCAGGAGGATGGTAACCCGGGCGCTGCCATGCAACAGCTTAGTGACGGGCGCAGCCTAGCAACCATCAAGAGTTTAGAGAGTAGTGCGTGCCAAAGACGCCTCAGTATTACGGCTACGTTACATACTAAACCGTAGGAAGAACTTTACCAAAATGATTACTAGGTCGTTTGGCAGAAATACGTTTTTTTCGGCTTTGATATCGGCAATAACTTTCATAAAGGAGTCTTGATAAAAAAGGCGAAAAATAATGTGAACTTGAAAACCAAATGAAGGCTGCTGATCTATTGAAAGTGGCATCCAGTCCATTGGTTTTATTTTGACTGTTTAGGTTAGGTAAAGGGTGTTGTCTCCTAACATTCTCTCCCTTTGACTCAGAGACCACTAGGCTGCAGCTGCTTTTAGGACAGCGAGAACTACAGGATACTTGAACTGAAAAAAAAAAGACCAGTTTACCAGTTATTCCTGCAACATTATCAGCATACCACTGTGTTCTACCACTGTGTTCTACCACTGTGTTCTACCACAGTGTTCTACCACAGTGTTCTACCACTGTGCTCTACCACTGTGCTCTACCACTGTGTTCTACCACTGTGTTCTACCACAGTGTTCTACCACTGTGCTCTACCACTGTGTTCTACCACTGTGTTCTACCACTGTGCTCTACCACTGTGTTCTACCACTGTGCTCTACCACTGTGTTCTACCACTGTGTTCTACCACTGTGCTCTACCACTGTGTTCTACCACTGTGCTCTACCACTGTGTTCTACCACTGTGCTCTACCACTGTGTTCTACCACTGTGTTCTACCACTGTGCTCTACCACTGTGTTCTACCACTGTGCCTCTACCACTGTGTTCTACCACTGTGTTCTACCACTGTGCTCTACCACTGTGTTCTACCACTGTGTTCTACCACTGTGCTCTACCACTGTGTTCTACCACTGTGCTCTACCACTGTGTTCTACCACTGTGTTCTACCACTGTGCTCTACCACTGTGTTCTACCACTGTGTTCTACCACTGTGCTCTACCACTGTGTTCTACCACTGTGCTCTACCACTGTGCTCTACCACTGTGTTCTACCACTGTGTGAGAAGGTTGTGCACACAGCCACCACCACCCCCAGGCCCTGTTGTCAATTCCAGGCCGGCTGCTGTTCTGTTGTCTTCACATCCTCTCAGCCTCAGCAGATGCTTGCCTCTGTGCCATGACCCGTAGATCTGTACACACACACATGTCACTTTGGTTTATACTGCCATGTCTTCACCCCAGCAGTCAGCCAGCCAGTCACAGCCTTGGGGTCATTACAAATACTTTTGGTTCAGGCATCAATTAAACCAGCTAAAACAAGAGACGTCTTCCCTCCACTCTAGGAGACACTATGTAGGGAATACGGTGCCATTATGGACTCACTCTAGGAGGGAATACGGTGCCATTTTGGACACACTCTAGGAGGGAATACGGTGCCATTTTGGACACACTCTAGGAGGGAATAAGGTGCCATTGTGGACGCACTAGGAGATACTATGTAGGGAATACGGTGCCATTTTGGACACACTCTAGGAGACACTATGTAGGGAATATGGTGCCATTATGGACACACTCTAGGAGGGAATACGGTGCCATTTTGGACACACTCTAGGAGGGAATACGGTGCCATTTTGGACACACTCTAGGAGGGAATACGGTGCCATTTTGGACACACTCTAGGAGGGAATAAGGTGCCATTGTGGACGCACTAGGAGATACTATGTAGGGAATACGGTGCCATTATGGACTCACTAGATTCTTCAAAGTAGCCACTCTTTGCCTTGACAACAGCTTTGCACACCCTTGACATTCTCTCAACCAACTTCACCTGGAATGCTTTTCCAACAGTCTTGAAGGAGTTCCCACATATGCTGAGCACATGTTGTTGTTGGCTGCTTTTCCTTCACTCTGCGGTCCAACTCATCCCAAACCATCTCAATTGGGTTGAGGTCGGCTAATTGTGGAGGCCAGGTCATCTGATGCAGCACTCCATAACTCTCCTTCTTGGTTAAATAACCCTTACACAGCCTGGAGGTGTGTTTGGTCATTGTCCTGTTGAAAAACAAATGATAGTCCCACTAAGCGCAAACCAGATGGGATAGCGTATCGCTGCAGAATGCTGTGGTAGCCATGGTGGTTAAGTGTTCCTTGAATTCTAAATAAATCCCAGACAGTGTCACCAGCAAAGCACCATCACACCTCCTCCTCCATGCTTCACGGTGGGAACCACACATGCAGAGATCATCCGTTCACCTACTCTGCGTCTCACAAAGACACAGCGGTTGGAAATAAAAATGTCAAATTTGGACTCATCAGACCAAAGGACAGATTTCCACCGGTCTAATGTCCATTGCTCATGTTTCTTGGCCCAAGCAAGTCTCTTCTTCTTATTGGTGTCCTTTAGTAGTGGTTTCTTTGCAGCAATTAGACCATGAAGGCCTGATTCATGCAGTCTCCTCTGAACAGTTGATGTTGAGATGTGTCCGTTACTTGAACTCTGTGAGGTGCAGTTAACTCTAATGAAC
Source organism: Brachymystax lenok tsinlingensis (assembly GCA_030435695.1). Taxonomy (NCBI): domain Eukaryota; kingdom Metazoa; phylum Chordata; class Actinopteri; order Salmoniformes; family Salmonidae; genus Brachymystax; species Brachymystax lenok. The sequence goes on from CM059803.1 coordinate 39,761,241, forward strand.
TGATCCTCTGTAGCAGAGGGAACTCTGGGTCTTCCTTTCCTGTGGCGGTCCTCATGAAAGACAGTTTTCATCATAGCGCTTGATGGTTTTTGCCACTGCACTTGAAGAAACTTCTTGAAATTTTCCGGATTGACTGACCTTCATGTCTTAAAGTAATGATGGACTGTCATTTCATTTTGCTTATTTGAGCTGTTCTTGCCATAATATGGACTTTGTATTTTACCAAATAGGGCTATCTTCTGTATACCAACCCTACCTTGTCACAACATAACTGATTGGATCAAACGCATTAAGAAGGAAAGAAATTCCACAAATTAACTTTTAACAAGGCACACCTGTTAATTTAAATGCATTCCAAGTGACTACCTCATTAAGCTAGTAGAGAGAATGCCAAGAGTGTGCAAAACTGACATCAAGGCAAAAGGGTGGCTACTTTGAAGAGTATCACATTTTAAATATATTTTGATTTAACACTTTTTTGGTTACTACATGATTCCATATGTGTTATTTCATAGTGTTGGTGTCTTCACTATTATTCTACAATGACGAAAATAGTAAATATAAAGAAAAACCCTTGAATGAGTAGGTGTGTCCAGTCTTTTGACTGTTACTGTATATACACACCTTTTTAAAACATATTTTCCTTTATTATTGTCCGCTAACTCTACCATCCCCCTCGTAATTGGAGTAAACTAATGGACAACAACACTTAGGCTTCTACTTCCAGGTTATCCACACTATATATATTTTACGGACACAATCTATTTTACAATAGTTATATTTTGTTTAGTCCCGTCCTTCCTCTAACCTCAACCTCTCTCATCTATTTCTGATGACCTTCCATTCAGTTTGACTTCTATTTGCCATGTATTTTTCACCTGTGCTGTGATGCTTCACAAAAGTTCTTAACCTTTCTATTCTCATAGTTTCTACAGATTGTAAATTAAACAAACATTTTTCATAAAGGACTATTATGGATCGATTTGTCTTTTGACTTTTCAAATCATCCTTTATTGCTATCTGCAGCGTTAGCTCCAGGTAAATGTCCACCGCTTCCGAGTATATTACTCGCTAATGTCCAGTACCTAGTTAACAAAGTCGAAGAAAATCAGGGCAAGAGTTGCTTTCCAAAGAGATATCCGGGATTGTAACATACTCTGTTTGACAGAGACCGTATTATCTCCCAAGAGAACACTCCACGGTTATCGTCACAGCCGTGTATATCCCCCCGCAAGCGGATACCAAGACGACCATCAAGGAACTTCACTGGACTTTATGCAAACTGGAAACCATTTATCCTGAGGCTGCATGCATTGTTGCTGGGGATTTTAACAAAGCTAATTTGAGAACAAGGCTACCTAAATTCCATCAGCATATCGATTGCAGTACACAAGCGAGTAACACACTCGGCCACTGCTACTCTAACTTCCGCGATGCATACAAGGCCCTCCTCCACCCTCCTTTTGGCAAATCTGACTATGACTCCATCTTGTTGCTCACCTCCTATAGGCAGAAACTAAAACAGGAAGCGCTCGTGCTTCTCCGTGGCCAACGTGAGTAAAACATTTAAACGTGTTAACCCTCGCAAGGCTGCCGGCCCAGACGGCATTCCCTAGCCGCGTCCTCAGAGCATGCGCAGACTTGTGTGTTTACGGACATATTCCATCGCTCCCTATCCCAGTCTGCTGTCCCCACATGCTTCAAGATGGCCACCATTGTTCCTTTTTCCAAGAAAGCCAAGGTAACGGAACTAAATGACTAATCGCCCCGTCGCACTCACTTCTGTCATCATGAAGTGCTTTGAGAGACCAGTCAAGGATCATATCACCTCCACCCTACCTGTCACCCTAGACCCCCCAATAGGTTCACAGACGATGCAATCCCACTGCACACTGCTCTATCCCATCTGGACAAGAGGAATACCTATGTAAGAATGCTGTTCATTGACTACAGCTTCAACATTCAACACCATAGTACCCTCTAAGCTCATCATCAAGCTGGAGGCCCTGGCTCTCAACCCCGCCCTGTGCAACTGGGTCCTGGACTTCCTGACGGGCCGCCCCCAGGTGTTGAAGGTAGGAAACAACATCTCCACTCCGCTGATTCTCAACACGGGGGCCCTACAAGGGTGCGTGCTCAGCCCCCTCCTGTACTCCCTGTTCACCCATGACTGTGTGGCAAAGCACGCCTCCAACTCAATCATCAAGTTTGCAGACGACACTACAGTGGTAGGCTTGATTACCAACAACGACGAGACGGCCTACGGGGAGGAGGTGAGGGCCCTCGGAGTGTGGTGTCAGGAAAATAACCTCTCACTCAATGTCAACAAAACAAAGGAGATGATCGTGGACTTCAGGAAACAGCAGAGGGAGCACCCCCCTATCCACATCGAGGGGACAGCAGTGGAGAAGGTGGAAAGTTTTAAGTTCCTCGGTGTACGCATCACAGACAAACTGAAATGGTCCACCCACACAGACAGCGTGGTGAAGAAGGCGCAACAGCAGCAGCGCCTCTTCAACCTAGGCGGTGATACCTCGGGCTGCATCACCGCCTAGTACGGCAACTGCACCGCCCTCAATCGCAGGGCTCTCCAGAGGGTGGTGAGTTCTGCACAACGCATCACCGAGGGGGTAAACTACCTGCCCTCCAGGACACCTACACCACCCGATGTCACAGGAAGGCAAAACAGATCATCAAGGACAACAACCACCCGAGCCACTGCCTGTTCACCCCGCTACCATCCAGAAGGCGAGGTCAGTACAGGTGCATCAAAGCTGGGACAGAGAGATTGAAAAACAGCTTCTATCTCAAGGCCATCAGACTGTTAAACAGCCATCACTAGCACAGAGAGGTGGCTGCCTACCTACAGACTTGAAATCATTGGCTACTTTAATAAATGGAACACTAGTCACTTTAATAACGCCACTTTAAGAATGTTTACATATCTCGCATTACTCATCTCATATGTATATAATGTATACTGTATCCTTCACGATCTATTCTTTACTATCTATTGCATCTTAGCCACTCTGTCACTGCTCATCCATATATTTTATACTTATATATTCTCATCCCATTCCTTTACTAGATTGTGTGTATTAGGTTTCGTTGTGGAATTTGTTAGATATTAGGTTTTGTTGTGGAATTGTTAGATATTACCTGTTAGATACTGCTACACTGTCGGATCTAGAAGCATAAGCATTTCACTACACTCGCAATAACATCTGCTAACCATGTGTATGTGACCAATAAGATTTGATTTGATGTTGCAATTCTTCCTGGACCTGTGACCAAAAACAAGCTACATATGGACAGTACCAAAATAAGCAGCAAAATCTGCAGAGCTGGGAAGGTTGTATCGCCCATATATATAACAAGTTTTGATTCAGGCGTCGTTTTGTTCAATTCAGAAACCATGTTCCATGGAATCGGTATGTCGATTTTTTTCCCCCGATATTATATATATATATTTTTTTCAATTAGTTTATTTGTTGTATTATTTGTTCTCTCTTTTCTGGTGGATTAAACTTAAATTGCAACCAACTTTCTATGGCTTGTTTTAAAAAAAAAAAAATAGTGATATTTTGGAGATTATTTCGCTTTCAAATAACCAAAAGGTGAGATGTTGTAATCTGAATAAAGGGAAAAAGGACGTTCTTGAACATGGGGTTGAGACATGCTTACTAATTTGCTGGAGAACCAGTTCGTATTTAAGTAAAACTTTTGTATGACTAAAGCATTAATATTTAAAAAAAAAAAAAAAAAAATTGTCTGGCTTGTCATTCCAAATAAAATGTAGTATTTTTTTTTTTAGCATATAATTAAAATAAAAAAAACAGGTTGCTAGGTGTAGGCAAGACCATAAGCAACTAGACCGCAGCAGACTTTTGTGTTTTTGGGTTGTAGTCACTCAACCCCTGTCTGTTCTAGCTAATAGATGTAGCACAGGAGGATTTCAAATCGCAACACTTTTTGGTATAAACAAAACAATAAAATAGATTAACGAGGAGGACAGGAGATCCCTCTGCAAGGCTCTACAAGGTGATTTATATTAGGGGGATTAGCTTGTCGAGGTGAGGCGTAGGGATCAACCGCCCTGTAAAAAAGCGCTGTAGCAGGCGTAGGGATCAACCGTCCTGTAAAAAGGCTCTGTAGCAGGTGTAGGGATCAGCCGTCCTGTAAAAAGGCTCTGTAGCAGGCATAGGGATCAACCGCCCTGTGAAAAGGCTCTGTAGCAGGTGTAGGGATCAGCCGTCCTGTAAAAAGGCTCTGTAGCAGGCGTAGGGATCAACCGCCCTGTGAAAAGGCTCTGTAGCAGGTGTAGGGATCAGCCGTCCTGTAAAAAGGCTCTGTAGCAGGCGTAGGGATCAACCGCCCTGTGAAAAGGCTCTGTAGCAGGCGTAGGGATCAACCGCCCTGTGAAAAGGATCTGTAGCAGGCGTAGGGATCAACCGCCCTGTGAAAAGGCTCTGTAGCAGGCGTAGGGATCAACCGCCCTGTAAAAAGGCTCTGTAGCAGGCGTAGGGATCAACCGCCCTGTAAAAAGGCTCTGTAGCAGTATGTCCAATCTGCTTTGATTGGTAAAAGCGCTTACAGCAGTGAGACAGAGAGAGTGGTGATTCTCTGGCGTGTGTATCCCTGACCTGTGAAAACACAGCTCACTCATTCAGTGGGAGAAAGGATTGACGCAGCGGGGATCGCCTGCCTATTTAACCGCCAGGCGAGAAACACACACAGGCACGCGCACACACTGTTCCACCAGCCAAGGCCCTTTTTTTCAATGCTCATTTACTCTCTCTGCCCTGTGCTCTTCTGTACTGTGCTCACAGGGACCACAGACAGTAGTGGCTGTCTATTTCAGAAGCCGTCGAGGCTCAGACTGTGTTGACCTTGGTAAAAGCCGTGTATAATATGTAGCTGGAGCAATATTGTTGCCGTTTTAACTGTATAAGACAAAGAAATATTAGACCCAATTAGTTTTACTTAGCATTAGATAAGAGGCAACGTACTGTATTAACAAATATACAGTATATTTCATTTCCATGAGTTAAGAAGCATTTAATCTCTCGTGGACAGACCACGTAAACATAAATGGTAGCGTATCTCTGTCATGGTACAATGGGATGCCTGACATGATGAGGTGCATTAGTTTCCTTTGGTTTTTCATCACTAGTTATTTTTCTACACACACTAACTACCCTTCACACAGTAACTACCCTTCACACACTAACTACCCTTCACACAGTAACTACCCTTCACACAGTAACTACCCTTCACACACTAACTACCCTTCACACACTAACTACCCTTCACACAGTAACTACCCTTCACACACTAACTACCCTTCACACAGTAACTACCCTTCACACAGTTACTACCCTACACACAGTAACTACCCTACACACAGTTACTACCCTACACACAGTAACTACCCTTCACACAGTAACTACCCTTCACACACTATCTACCCTTCACACACTAACTACCCTTCACACAGTAACTACCCTTCACACACTATCTACCCTTCACACAGTAACTACCCTTCACACACTAACTACCCTTCACACACTAACTACCCTTCACACAGTAACTACCCTTCACACAGTAACTACCCTTCACACACTAACTACCCTTCACACACTAACTACCCTTCACACAGTAACTACCCTTCACACACTAACTACCCTTCACACAGTAACTACCCTTCACACACTATCTACCCTTCACACAGTAACTACCCTTCACACACTAACTACCCTTCACACAGTAACTACCCTTCACACACTATCTACCCTTCACACAGTAACTACCCTTCACACACTAACTACCCTTCACACACTATCTACCCTTCACACAGTAACTACCCTTCACACACTAACTACCCTTCACACAGTAACTACCCTTCACACAGTAACTACCCTTCACACAGTTACTACCCTACACACAGTAACTACCCTACACACAGTTAACTACCCTTCACACAGTAACTACCCTTCACACAGTAACTACCCTTCACACATTCACACAGTAACTACCCTTCACACACACTAATCTACCCTTCACACAGTAACTACCCTTCACACAGTAACTACCCTTCACACAGTAACTACCCTTCACACAGTAACTACCCTTCACACACTAACTACCCTTCACACAGTAACCTACCCTTCACACAGTAACTACCCTTCACACACTAACTACCCTTCACACACTAACTACCCTTCACACACTAACTACCCTTCACACTAACTACCCTTCACACAGTAACTACCCTTCACACAGTAACTACCCTTCACACAGTAACTACCCTTCACACACTAACTACCCTTCACACAGTTACTACCCTTCACACACTAACTACCCTTCACACACTAACTACCCTTCACACAGTAACTACCCTTCACACAGTAACTACCCTTCACACACTAACTACCCTTCACACACTACCCTTCACACAGTAACTACCCTTCACACACTAACTACCCTTCACACAGTAACTACCCTTCACACACTAACTACCCTTCACACAGTAACTACCCTTCACACTAACTACCCTTCACACAGTAACTACCCTTCACACACTAACTACCCTTCACACAGTAACTACCCTTCACACACTAACTACCCTTCACACAGTAACTACCCTTCACACTAACTACCCTTCACACAGTAACTACCCTTCACACACTAACTACCCTTCACACAGTAACTACCCTTCACACAGTAACTACCCTTCACACACTAACTACCCTTCACACACTAACTACCCTTCACACACTAACTACCTTCACACTAACTAACTACCCTTCACACAGTAACTACCCTTCACACACTAACTACCCTTCACACAGTAACTACCCTTCACACACTAACTACCCTTCACACACTAACTACCCTTCACACAGTAACTACCCTTCACACACTAACTACCCTTCACACACTAACTACCCTTCACACACTAACTACCCTTCACACAGTAACTACCCTTCACACACTATCTACCCTTCACACACTAACTACCCTTCACACACTAACTACCCTTCACACACTAACTACCCTTCACACAGTAACTACCCTTCACACACTATCTACCCTTCACACAGTAACTACCCTTCACACACTAACTACCCTTCACACACTAACTAATTACCCTTCACACAGTAACTACCCTTCACACACTAACTACCCTTCACACACTAACTACCCTTCCTTCACACAGTAACTACCCTTCACACACTAACTACCCTTCACACACTAACTACCCTTCACACACTATCTACCCTTCACACAGTAACTACCCTTCACACAGTAACTACCCTTCACACAGTAACTACCCTTCACACACTATCTACCCTTCACACAGTAACTACCCTTCACACACTAACTACCCTTCACACACTATCTACCCTTCACACAGTAACTACCCTTCACACACTAACTACCCTTCACACACTAACTACCCTTCACACACTAACTACCCTTCACACAGTAACTACCCTTCACACAGTAACTACCCTTCACACAGTAACTACCCTTCACACACTAACTACCCTTCACACACTAACTACCCTTCACACACTAACTACCCTTCACACACTAACTACCCTTCACACACTAACTACCCTTCACACAGTAACTACCCTTCACACACTAACTACCCTTCACACAGTAACTACCCTTCACACACTAACTACCCTTCACACACTAACTACCCTTCACACAGTAACTACCCTTCACACAGTAACTACCCTTCACACACTAACTACCCTTCACACAGTAACTACCCTTCACACAGTAACTACCCTTCACACAGTAACTACCCTTCACACAGTAACTACCCTTCACACACTAACTACCCTTCACACAGTAACTACCCTTCACACAGTAACTACCCTTCACACAGTAACTACCCTTCACACACTAACTACCCTTCACACACTAACTACCCTTCACACAGTAACTACCCTTCACACACTAACTACCCTTCACACAGTAACTACCCTTCACACAGTAACTACCCTTCACACACTAACTACCCTTCACACACTAACTACCCTTCACACACTAACTACCCTTCACACACTAACTACCCTTCACACACTAACTACCCTTCACACAGTAACTACCCTTCACACAGTAACTACCCTTCACACAGTAACTACCCTTCACACACTAACTACCCTTCACACAGTAACTACCCTTCACACACTAACTACCCTTCACACAGTAACTACCCTTCACACACTAACTACCCTTCACACAGTAACTACCCTTCACACACTAACTACCCTTCACACAGTAACTACCCTTCACACAGTAACTACCCTTCACACACTAACTACCCTTCACACACTAACTACCCTTCACACAGTAACTACCCTTCACACAGTAACTACCCTTCACACAGTAACTACCCTTCACACAGTAACTACCCTTCACACAGTAACTACCCTTCACACAGTAACTACCCTTCACACACTAACTACCCTTCACACAGTAACTACCCTTCACACACTAACTACCCTTCACACAGTAACTACCCTTCACACACTAACTACCCTTCACACAGTAACTTTCCTAAGGAAACACTTGACTTTACACCAGCCCTAGGCCACCTGATGATTGACAGGTCAGAGAAGGCTCTTAGTTCTGTAACACGTCAGACATTTCCTCATCTCCCTCTAGCTCGCTATATTGAAAGCAGGTGCTTCCACACAGGTGTGGTTCCGGAGTTAATTAAGCAATTAACATCCCATCATGCTTGGAGGTCATGTATAAAAATGCTGGGCAGGCCATTATTTTTGGGCTACCATTTCTATGCCCCCATAGTGTGACAATGCCCCCAGCCACAGGACACGAGTGATCACTGAACGGTTTGATTAGCATGTTTGTTGTTTGTTTTTTAAACCATATGCCAAGGGCAGTCTTAATCACTGTAACCAGATCTCAACCCAATTTGATTCTGGAGCGGCGCCTGAGACTGCGTTTTCCACCACCATCAACAACAAAACACCCAAATGATGCAATTTCTCATGGAGGAATGATGATGTCGCAATCCCTCCAATGGAGTTCCAGACACGTCTAGAATCTATGCCGAGGTGCATTGAAGCTGTTCTGGCCGGTGGCGGTGACCCAACGACCCCTATTAACACTCTTTATGTCGGCGTTTCCTTTATTTTGACAGTTTCATGTGTATTTTGACTTTAGTAAATTAAATTAAAACCGACACACGTTGTTTAGCAGTCAGTAACTAACCTGCTCACGGAATATACTGGATATAATATACAAACAAGAAAGTGAAAGTCCATATTCACTGAGTGTACAAAACATTAAGGGACGCCTTCCTCCCTTTTGCTCTCAGAACAGCCTCAACTCATTGGGACATGGACTCTAGAACGTGTCGAAGCGTTCCACAGGGAATGCTGGCCCCATGTCGACTCCATTGCTTTCCACAGTTGTGTCAAGTTGCCTGGATGTCCTTTTTGGGTGATGGACCATTCTTGATACACACGGGGAAACTGTTGAGCGTGAAAAACCCTAGCTTCCCCCCATTAGTTAACACTAGCAACGCTCCCCTCTACTGAAGGAATTGTAATTACATTTTTGATGGTAGGCCACTCTGGTAGGTACTACATTATGATCAAATAGCTACAGTAGCCTACTTGACCGCTGTTAAAACTAGCGTAAAGCAGGTACAGCCTCAGTGTTCACAGTAAACGCAAGCCGGAAGTTGCACAGAATTTTCACAATGTTCAGGTTTGCGCCTACCTGAAATTAGCTCAGTGCTGGGAAAAAAAACATTGCCTGCTACCAAACCCCATTTAAGGGCACTTAACTTTCGTCTTGCCCTCTCACCCTCGGAAATCCTTGTTTAACCCGTCTCCTCCCCTTCCTCTACACTGATTTGAAGTGGATTTAACAGGTGACATCAATAAGGGATACTAGTTTTCACCTGGTCAGTCTATGTCATGGAAAGAGCAGATGTTCTTAATATTGTTGTCAGATCAACATTCAACATCATAATGATAGCCTGACTCCTCCCCCTTGCTGCAATGATAATCTGACTCCTCCCCCTTGCTGCAATGATAGTCTGACTCCTCCCCCTTGCTGCAATGATAGTCTGACTCCTCCCCCTGTGCTGCAATGATAGCCAGACTCCTCGCCCTTTCTGCAATGATAGTCTGACTCCTCCCCCTTGCTGTAATGATAGTCCGACTCCTCCTCTGAGCCACTCTGCCTGGCTGCACTAATGGTTGTTTACTCAACTCTGTATCTGCCACTAGAACCAACCCAGTCATGACATTCTCTCCTGCTGGTCCCCCTCTCTATAGTCTCACAGCAACAGCTCATTCGTCTGAAATGTGGGAGAGGTTTTAGGAAGGGCTGGTTAGATTCAGGGTTGATTTGTTTTCCAAAAGTTTTTCCCTTTTATTTCTCTCTCACTATCCTGCCTCCCCGCACTTCCCTCCCTCCTGCTCTCCCTCTCTCTCCCCTCCTCCCCCCTTCTCTGGCTGCTGCCACTTCTGCCTCCCTCCTTCCTCCCTCCTTCCCCTGTTCTCTCCTCCTTCTCTTCCCCTGCTCCTGCCAGTAACTGCCTTAACCGTTTGGCTTGGTGTCAAAGCAGGGGCCTTTTGTGACTCTCTTGTCACAAATCTGCCAGGAAAAACACTAACCATCTGTTTAGCCTGCAGTGAGAGCAGAGAGGAAGAGAGAGAGTAGAGAGAGGGAAACAGCAGAGGGAGAAGAATAGAGCGGGGGGAGAGGAAGAGAGAGGGAAACAGCAGAGGGAGAAGAATAGAGCGGGGGGAGAGGAAAGGGAGAGATTAGAGAGAGGGGGAGAGCTGAGAGGGGATCAGTGTGTAAATACCGGATTTTAGCCCTCACCCTCAGCCCTCACCCTCAGCCCTCACCCTTAGCCCTCAGCCTACACTGCCCCGTGTAGCACAGTGTACATAGGAACACAAGCCTCCCTCCCTGTGTAGAATCCGTATTTATGAAATTCAAAATGTGCACAAAGATTTACTAGCTTGATGTTAGTGTCTGTTTGCTGGCTAAACCCGTCTCAAATCAACCCGTATGAAACAAAAGGCAAGGATGCCAACAACGCCAGTTCACACACTCCATGCTGAATGCACACGCTAGCTAGTGTAGTGAAGTTCTCGCTAATTCCCAAATGAGTTTTTCGTGACGTCTGTTCTGCTGTGATTAGTGCGCCAAGTTCTACAGCACAGCGGACTCTACTCTCTGTGATGTCATCACGTTGACCAAATGTGCCAGCTGTCAGTCAGATACATGCTGATTTTCTTTGAGAACAGTCCCATAGCTTTGGTGTCGTACAACTTCATCAACAAGCTGGCAAACTAGCTAGCGTAACGACCATTCAAACTAGCTTGCACTAGGCTGCTAGCTGGAGCATGGTTTGCCGGTGTGTGTTGTGCGTCATAGACACCGAGTTAGGAACTAGCGTTAGACAAAATGAGCAAAATCTAGACTTTTAGAGATGAGTTCCACATCCCACACGGTCGGTTGAGGCAGGAGTCGCCATCTGACATAAGACAATGGCCCATTCTATTAATTATATTTCTGTGTGATGCTGCTGCATTGTGGGGGCCGTTGCCTAAGCATCCAAAGAGTTGTTTGTTTGTTTTCCCGCAAGGAGCAACAAAGTTTAATCACGTTCCAGCCGAAACATGGACGAATGCCCCGCCATCCCGTTTCAGTCAGCAGTTTTTTTGTTTTGTTTTTCTCCCTAACTGGCTCGAGAGACGAAGGGTGAACCATGCGTCCTCCGAAACATGACCCGCCAAATCCCGTTTCTAATCTACACTGGAGTTGGTTACCAAGAAGACAATAAGTGGACGAGTTACAGTTTTGACTTAAATCTGCTTGACAATCTATGGCAAGACCTGAAAATGGCTGTCTAGCAGTAATAGCTTGAAGAATTCTAAAAGAATGAATGACAAAATGTTGCAGAAACTAGGTGTGGAAAGCTCTCAGAGAAATTACCCAGAAAGACTCACAGCTGTAATCGCTGCCAAAGGTGATTCATGTATTGACTCAGGGGTTTGAATTCTTATCTACTCAAAATGTATTAGTGTTTAATTTTTCATTATTCATGTTTTCACATTTCTCTTCCACTTTGACATCCCTCCCTCCCTCTCTCACAAGTTTGGAGTGATATAACCATAACATTTGATGTAGCATTTGACGTGACTAGCAGTGAGACTGAGAGTGAGGGAAGCAGAGTGAGGGATTCATAGCAGTGAGACTGAGAGGGAGAGAAGCAGAGTGAGGGAGTCATAGCAGTGAGACTGAGAGGGAGGGAAGCAGAGTGAGGGATTCATAGCAGTGAGACTGAGAGGGAGGGAAGCAGAGTGAGGGATTCATAGCAGGGAGACTGAGAGGGAGGAAGGCAGAGTGAGGGAGTCATAGCAGTGAGACTGAGAGGGAGGGAAGCAGAGTGAGGGATTCATAGCAGGGAGACTGAGAGGGAGGAAGGCAGAGTGAGGGATTCATAGCAGGGAGACTGAGAGGGAAGGAAGCAGAGTGAGGGATTCGTAGCAGACTTGGTGATAGGAGTTAAGCCCTTTCCTTGTCGGAGGATAATCCACCAGAACACACATCTCCTGCAGAAGGAAGCAGCCAGCGTTCTAGAAGGCCTTATAATTCCAAGCTTATGTTGTCACTAACGTGTTCTGAAGAGCTTTCAGCTAGTCTCGTGTAGCTAGCGCTCTGGACAAAAAAATCTCAAGTATTTCATATTTTAGTATATCATTGTAAAAATAATAGTTCACTGGCTTCTACAGATCTGTTTGAGTGTGAAATTTTATATATTGTTTTTCGTGAAATATATTTTACACTTTTTTTTTTTTTTTTTTTTTTTATCATTAAAAATGAACGGACGCAGCATAAATCAATCAAACAAAATAACCATCATATTCCCAAGCGTTTGATGACAGTTGGTGACGTTTATGTCTGGTGAAAGAACAAGAGATCACGGTTCTATGGCTTCAGAGAAACTTTGACAAGACAGGCAGCTATTTAAACCGTCTGTCAATCTGTCTGTTTGATACTAATTCACCACACAGAGGCCCCTCACAACCACAGGAATGAACAGAGACACACTCCTCCCCTCATCTAGCCATGCTTCACTGTGTGAAATGTTTCCCTACGATAGACCTCTGTTTATGTTGGACTCTGGTATGGTACAGATGGACTCCATTTACTACTCAGGCAAGCTCGTAGCAAAGCAGAGTAAAATTCCTTAATTATTTATTTATTTTATTTAACCTTTATTTTAAACTAGGCAAGTCAGTTGAGAACAAATTCTTATTTACAATGGCGGCCTACACCTGCCAAACCCGGACGACGCCGGGCCAATTGTGCTCCGCCCTATGGGACTCCCAATCACAGCCGGTTGTGATTGTCTGGATTCGAACCAGGTGTCTGTAGTGACGCCTCTAGCACTGAGATGCATTGACCGCTGCGCCAAAGATGAAAGATGAAGAGAAAGACAGGAAACTACCGCTCTCAGATTAGGTTTTGTGTCAATGTGGGCCAGACAGCCTCCCTCAGTAAAGAGCACTAGTTAATGTGGCCAGACAGCCTCCCTCAGTAAAGAGCACTAGTTAATGTGGCCTGACAGCCTCCCTCAGTAAAGAGCACTAGTTAATGTGGCCTGACAGCCTCCCTCAGTAAAGAGCACTAGTTAATGTGGGCCAGACAGCCTCCCTCAGTAAAGAGCGCTAGTTAATGTGGCCAGACAGCCTCCCTCAGTAAAGAGCGCTAGTTAATGTGGCCAGACAGCCTCCCTCAGTAAAGAGCGCTAGTTAATGTGGCCAGACAGCCTCCCTCAGTAAAGAGCACTAGTTAATGTGGCCAGACAGCCTCCCTCAGTAAAGAGCACTAGTTAATGTGGCCAGACAGCCTCCCTCAGTAAAGAGCACTAGTTAATGTGGCCAGACAGCCTCCCTCAGTAAAGAGCACTAGTTAATGTGGCCAGACAGCCTCCCTCAGTAAAGAGCACTAGTTAATGTGGCCAGACAGCCTCCCTCAGTAAAGAGCACTAGTTAATGTGGCCAGACAGCCTCCCTCAGTAAAGAGCACTAGTTAATGTGGGCCAGACAGCCTCCCTCAGTAAAGAGCACTAGTTAATGTGGGCCAGACAGCCTCCCTCAGTAAAGAGCACTAGTTAATGTGGGCCAGACAGCCTCCCTCAGTAAAGAGCACTAGTTAATGTGGCCTGACAGCCTCCCTCAGTAAAGAGCACTAGTTAATGTGGCCAGACAGCCTCCCTCAGTAAAGAGCACTAGTTAATGTGGGCCAGACAGCCTCCCTCAGTAAAGAGCACTAGTTAATGTGGCCAGACAGCCTCCCTCAGTAAAGAGCACTAGTTAATGTGGCCAGACAGCCTCCCTCAGTAAAGAGCACTAGTTAATGTGGCCAGACAGCCTCCCTCAGTAAAGAGCACTAGTTAATGTGGGCCAGACAGCCTCCCTCAGTAAAGAGCACTAGTTAATGTGGGCCAGACAGCCTCCCTCAGTAAAGAGCACTAGTTAATGTGGGCCAGACAGCCTCCCTCAGTAAAGAGCACTAGTTAATGTGGCCTGACAGCCTCCCTCAGTAAAGAGCACTAGTTAATGTGGCCAGACAGCCTCCCTCAGTAAAGAGCACTAGTTAATGTGGGCCAGACAGCCTCCCTCAGTAAAGAGCACTAGTTAATGTGGGCCAGACAGCCTCCCTCAGTAAAGAGCACTAGTTAATGTGGCCAGACAGCCTCCCTCAGTAAAGAGCACTAGTTAATGTGGGCCAGACAGCCTCCCTCAGTAAAGAGCACTAGTTAATGTGGGCCAGACAGCCTCCCTCAGTAAAGAGCACTAGTTAATGTGGGCCAGACAGCCTCCCTCAGTAAAGAGCGTGTGTTGATGTTTTCTCTCCGCCATTGACTTACGTCCGGCCCTTTTGTGCAACGGGATTTCACTCCCTGTTTCACTCGCTCTCTGGCAGCGCTAACACAGACACACACACACACACACTGAGAATAATACACAATAACCCACACAGTCCTCACTCACTCACACACACACACAGCCCAGGCTCTGAATGTTTGATTAAAGTTCAATTGACTCCTCCAGCCGGCAGGGCGAGGAACCATTTCACTCCCTATTTGTAGCAGCAAAGCTCTCCTTGACATATTCTTTTGTTCCCATTGAGCTGCCTGCCACCCAGGCAGCCTCAGCAGCCTCAGCAGTACTGCTCCTAATAGCCCAGCATTCAGCCAGCCAGCCTGCCTCCCGGCTTTCCTGCTTAATCCTGGGTTGGACAGACAGACATTACCACAGCAGCAGCACAAACGTACCTGGCTACTAGCTAAACCTGGCGTGGAGTCATGGCCTCAGTGACCTGGCGTCATGGCCTCAGTGACCTTTCCCTTGCAATGGTTATCAACTTGGTGAAAAAAATATATTTTATTTTATTCTGGTGAATAACATTTTTGTTTGGTTAATTTATTAATTTATGAAACTGATCTATCCCCTCTTTACTTGCTTAGTAATTAGTTCTTCACTTACAACACAGGGAATTGGAGACTCATTGTGTGTGTGTTCATTCTTCTGGTGCCTACAGGTGAACATGTCAGAGGTCCTGCTGTCAGAGGTCCTGCTGTCAGAGGTCCTACTGTCAGAGGTCCTGCTGTCAGAGGTCCTGCTGTCAGAGGTCCTACTGCCAGAGGTCCTACTGTCAGAGGTCCTGCTGTCAGAGGTCCTGCTGTCAGAGGTCCTGCTGTCAGAGGTCCTGCTGTCAGAGGTCCTGCTGTCAGAGGTCCTACTGTCAGAGGTCCTACTGTCAGAGGTCCTGCTGTCAGAGGTCCTGCTGTCAGAGGTCCTGCTGTCAGAGGTCCTACTGTCAGGTCCTGCTGTCAGAGGTCCTGCTGTCAGAGGTCCTGGTCTCATCCTCCCTCTCCCATGTGTACCTTGCAGGGTGAGTTGATAACCTTCTACTACTACTGGAAGAAGACTCCTGAGGCAGCGTCATCCAGAGCCCACCGTAGACACCGCCGCCAGCCGGTGTTCCGGCGCATCAAGACACGAACCGCCTCCACCCCCGTCAACATCCCATCTAGACCACCCTCCTCAGAGTTCTGTAAGTAGTGCACTAACCCTCCACCCTAAACCCCTAACTTCTCACGAAGAGTCCCCAGAGTTCTGTAATGTAAGTGGAAGAAGAAAAATACTTTATTGTAGAATGGATTTGAAATGAGTATTTTTTGCAACTGGTACAGTTTTGTATTACTGTGTTGGGGGGGTCAACGTTTAATAATGAATTGTTACTTACCACTGTCACTGTGACAGCAATGTATTTTTAAAGTCTTTTTTTCTAACAGTACTTTTGCAGGTAACTTGTTTTTTTTATTTGGAATGTGCGTTCTGTTCTCCTCCAGTGGACCTCAGCTCAGCCAGTGAAGATGACTTCGACAGTGAAGACAGTGAGCAGGAGCTGAAGGGTTACGCCTGCCGACACTGTTTCACCACCAGTAAGTACCATCATCTCTGTGTTATCGACACACACAATACACACACACACACACACACACCATCACAGCGACCTGGTGTGACCGTCCTCATGGTATGTGATCAGTTTAAATCCCACCTCATACAGAGACGGGGCTGTGGGCTGTATGAGTCCTCTGGCTCCCTGTCTAGCTGTGTGTGAATTCTCTGTCTCCCTGTCTAGCAATGTGAATGAGTCCTCTGTCTCCCTGTTTAGTTGTTTATGAGTCCTCTGTCTCCCTATCTAGCAATGTGAATGAGTCCTCTGTCTCCCTGTCTAGCGATGTGTATGAGTCCTCTGTCTCCCTGTCTAGCTATGTGTATGATTCCTCTGTCTCCCTGTCTAGCTATGTGTATGAGTCCTCTGTCTCCCTGTCTAGCTGTGTGTGAGTCCTCTGCCTCCCTGTCTAGCTATGTGTATGAGTCCTCTGTCTCCCTGTCTAGCTGTGTGTGAGTCCTCTGTCTCCCTGTCTAGCTATGTGTGTGAGTCCTCTGTCTCCCTGTCTAGCTATGTGTATGAGTCCTCTGTCTCCCTGTCTAGCTGTGTGTGAGTCCTCTGTCTCCCTGTCTAGCTGTGTGTGAGTCCTCTGTCTCCCTGTCTAGCTATGTGTATGAGTCCTCTGTCTCCCTGTCTAGCGATGTGTATGAGTCCTCCGACTCCCTGTCTAGCTATGTGTATGAGTCCTCTGGCTCCCTGTCTAGCTATGTGTATGAGTCCTCTGTCTCCCTGTCTAGCTGTGTATGAGTCCTCTGGCTCCCTGTCTAGCTATGTGTATGAGTCCTCTGTCTAGCTGTGTGTGAATTCTCTGTCTCCCTGTCTAGCTATGTGTATGAGTCTTCTGTCTCCCTGTCTAGCTATGTGTATGAGTCCTCTGTCTCCCTGTCTAGCTGTGTGTGAGTCCTCTGACTCCCTGTCTAGCTGTGTGTGAATCCTCTGCCTCCCTGTCTAGTTATGTGTATGAGTCCTCTGTCTACCTGTCTAGCTGTGTGTGAGTCCTCTGTCTTCCTGTCTAGCTATGTGTATGAGTCCTCTGTCTTCCTGTCTAGCTATGTGTATGAGTCCTCTGTCTCCCTGTCTAGCTATGTGTATGAGTCCTCTGCCTCCCTGTCTAGCTGTGTGTGAGTCCTCTGCCTCCCTGTCTAGCTGTGTGGGAGTCCTATGTCTCCCTGTCTAGCGATGTGTATGAGTTCTCTGTCTCCCTGTCTAGCTGTGTGTGAGTCCTCTGTCTCCCTGTCTAGCTGTGTATGAGTCCTCTGTCTCCCTGTGTGTAGTGATGTTTATGAGTCCTCTGTCTCCCTGTCTCTGCCGTCTCTCTCTCAGCCTCTAAGGACTGGCACCACGGTGGCAGAGAGAACATCTTGTTGTGTACAGACTGTCGTATCCACTTTAAGAAGTACGGCGAGCTGCCCCCCATCGAGAAGCCAGTGGACCCGCCCCCGTTTATGTTCAAGCCTGTCAAAGAGGATGAGGATGGACTCAGCGGGAAGCATAGCATGAAGACCCGACGCAACAGAGGATCGGTACGACTCCCTCTCTATTGCTTTCTCTCTGTCGTTCTTCTGTCTCTATCTCTCTTCTCTCGCTTTCTCTTTCTCTCTTTTTCTCTCTCTGTGCTCTTTCTTCTCTCTCTCTTTCTCCTTTCTTGTTGTCTCTTTCTTTCTCTATAACCACGTTTCCATCCACAGTTTTTATGCGAGTAAAGTCATACTGTATACAAAAAAATCACGACAGCTGTGATGGAAACAGGAAGTCTCGGTACAATTTTATAAATGCAGACAGATCATTTGTTAGTTCGACATGGTGGGATATTTTTTGTGTCGGTAAAATTAATTATGTGAGAAATGTCTTTATGCGCCAATATTGATATAATAACCATCATATTGATATAATAACCATCATATTGACATAATAACCATCATATTGACATAATAAACATCATATTAACATAATAACCATCATATTGACATAATAACCATCATATTGACATAATAACCATCATATTGATATAATAACCATCATATTGATATTATAACCATCATATTGATATAGTAACCATCATATTGATATAATAACCATCATATTGACATAATAACCATCATATTGATATAATAACCATCATATTTGCATAATAACCATCATATTGATATAATAACCATCATATTGATATAATAACCATCATATTGATATAATAACCATCATATTGATATAATAACCATCATATTGACATAATAACCATCATATTGACATAATAACCCTAATATTGACATAATAAACATCATATTTACATAATAACCATCATATTGACATAATAACCATCATATTGACATAATAACCCTAATATTGACATAATAAACATCATATTTACATAATAACCATCATATTGACATAATAACATAATAACCATCATATTGGTATAATAACCATCATATTGATATAATAACCATCATATTGATATTATAACCATCATATTGATATAGTAACCCTAATATTGGCATAATAACCATCATATTGACATAATAACCCTGATATTGACATAATAACCATAATATTGACATAATAAACATCATATTGACATAATAACCATCATATTTACATAATAACCATCATATTGATATAATAACCATCATATTGATATTATAACCATCATATTGATATAGTAACCCTAATATTGACATAATAACCCTAATATTGACATAATAACCATCATATTGACATAATAACCCTGATATTGACATAATAACCATAATATTGACATAATAAACATCATATTGACATAATAACCATCATATTGATATAATAACCATAATATTGATATAATAACCATCATATTGGTATAATAACCATCATATCGATATAATAACCATCATATTGATATAATAACCCTCATATCGATATAATAACCATCATATTGACATAATAACCATCATATTGACATAATAACCATCATATTGATATAATACCCATCATATTGATATAATAACCATCATATTGACATAATAACCATCATATTGATATAATAACCATCATATTGATATAATAACCATCATATTGACATAATAACCATCATATTGATATTATAACCATCATATTGATATAATAACCATAATATTGACATAATAACCATCATATTGATATAATAACCCTCATATTGATATAATAACCATCATATTGATATAATAACCATAATATTGACATAATAACCATCATATTGATATAATAACCATCATATTGATATAATAACCATAATATTGACATAATAACCATCATATTGATATAATACCCATCATATTGATATAATAACCATCATATTGACATAATAACCATCATATTGATATAATAACCATCATATTGATATAATAACCATCATATTGACATAATAACCATCATATTGATATAATAACCATCATATTGATATAATAACCATCATATTTACATAATAACCATCATATTGATATAATAACCATCATATTGATATAATAACCATAATATTGACATAATAACCATCATATTGATATAATAACCATCATATTGATATAATAACCATAATATTGACATAATAACCATCATATTGATATAATAACCATCATATTGATATAATAACCATCATATTTACATAATAACCATCATATTGATATTATAACCATCATATTGATATAATAACCCTCATATTGATATAATAACCATCATATTGATATAATAACCATAATATTGACATAATAACCATCATATTGATATAATAACCCTCATATTGATATAATACCCATCATATTGATATAATAACCATCATATTGACATAATAACCATCATATTGATATAATAACCCTCATATTGATATAATAACCATCATATTGATATAATAACCATAATATTGACATAATAACCATCATATTGATATAATAACCCTCATATTGATATAATACCCATCATATTGATATAATAACCATCATATTGACATAATAACCATCATATTGATATTATAACCATAATATTGACATAATAACCATCATATTGATATAATAACCATCATATTGATATAATAACCATAATATTGACATAATAACCATCATATTGATATAATAACCCTCATATTGATATAATAACCATCATATTGATATAATAACCATAATATTGACATAATAACCATCATATTGATATAATAACCATCATATTGATATAATAACCATCATATTGATATAATACCCATCATATTGATATAATAACCATCATATTGACATAATAACCATCATATTGAAGTATATTGAACTTGTGAGTGGTGGTGATATGGTGTGTGGTCCTCCCACTACAACTCAGGAAACCAGTTCATTAGTCTACAGATGAAATACATTCTGATGAACTTCACAGGGGGGTGAAAGTTCAGGAATCTTGATGCTCCTTTCCAATAGATATCGAGGGTCCTAATTCTGGTGACACGATGATCGACTGCCGATGATCGACTGCCGATGATCAACTGCCGATCTCTCCTCTTATCCATAATAATGTCATCGTGTAGACTAGCCTACCCGCCCTGTATCTGAGAGCTGTTGGCTAGAGCGCAGGCACCAAGACCAGTGTAGACACATTTGCTATTTTAACTTGTCACTATTTGTGACAAAACTATCGGTAGAGTTGAAAATGCGATGAAAACACATTGAACTTTTTTCTATTTTGTTTTTAAAATTCGGTAAATTAAATAGTGAGGAGAAAAGGTACATTGTTCACGACGTCATCACTGCAACAAGTCCATTTGGTGGAAACAACCTGAGCTTCTCTCTCTGTGTAGATGTCGACGCTCCGTAGTGGCCGTAAGAAGCAGACAGCCAGCCCTGATGGACGAGCGTCTCCAACCAATGAGGACCTCCGGTCTAGTGGCCGTACCTCCCCCTCTGCAGCCTCCACAGACAGCACTGACAGCAAGACAGACCCCATGAAGAAACCCAGCAAGGTAGAGTACATACACACTCACTCACACACACACACACACACACACAGATGCTGCGTTTACACAGAACAAACAATTCTTAAATTTTTTCCACTAATTGGTCTTTTGACCAGTCACATCAGTTCTTTTTCAGAGCTTATCTGATTGGTCAAAAGACCAATTAGTGAAAAGAAGATTTGTATTGGGCTGCTTATCTAAATGCAGCCGGGCACAGGAGAACACACAGGACAGGAGCACAGGACAGGAGCACAGGCTAGGAGCACAGGACAGGAGCACACACAGGACAGGAGCACACACAGGACAGGACGACACACAGGACAGGAGCACAGGACAGGAGCACACACAGGACAGGAGCACACACAGGACAGGACGACACACAGGACAGGAGCACACACAGGACAGGAGCACAGGACAGGAGCACACACAGGACAGGAGCACAGGACAGGAGCACACACAGGACAGGAGAACACACAGGACAGGAGCACATGACAGGAGCACTCACAGGACATCATCACTCACAGGACAGGATCACTCACAGGACAGGAGCACACACAGGACAGGAGCACACACAGGAAAGGACGACACACAGGACAGGAGCACACACAGGACAGGAGCACAGGACAGGAGCACACACAGGACAGGAGCACACACAGGACAGGAGCACACACAGGACAGGAGCACACACATGACAGGAGCACTCACAGGACAGGATCACTCACAGGACAGGATCACTCACAGGACAGGAGCACTCACAGGAAAGGAGCACACACAGGACAGGATCACTCACAGGACAGGAGCACACACAGGACAGGATCACTCACAGGACAGGAGCACTCACAGGACAGGATCATGAGTGTTTAGGTCCTTAGCCATTCCTTCTCATTAGACTCTGTACCAGGTGAATATGTATGAAAGCCTGATTGGAAATGACAGCAATAGTTGGATATTTTTGATGGATTGATTTATTGATTGATTGATTGATTGTCTCCAGAAGATCAAGGAGGAGTCTCCTATGAAGTGTGCCAAACGCCAGCGAGAGAAAGGAGGAGCCTCAGACACCGAGGACACAGACAACAGGACAATCGCCAAAAAGTCCAAGACCCAGGTGACGATACTGTACTACGTCTCATACCAGAGAGTTTCTGTTGGGTAGCTAGATAGAATAGTGCCTGTCTGGCTCTGGGCTTGCAGTATGGAAATGAGGGCTTTTAGAGTAGGTCCTGCTCTACGATCAGTTTTGCCTTTAAAATCATAAGGAATAAAACCTGGAGGAGACCTGATCCTAGGTCTGTTATTATAGTGCTAATACCAAGCCTTGTCCTTCTCTTCGTGTATATTGGTTTGCCTCCAGTGTAATGAGATGTGTGTGTACCACAGCCGTTCACGGTTCTCTTCCGGCTTTCCATTCTCTGTTCCACAGGAGCTGGGTCGGTCCGACTCGCCGTCGGAGGGAGAGGGAGAGGGCGAGAGCTCCGACGGGCGTAGCGTCAACGAGGAGTGTAGCAGTGACACTAAAGACATTGACCAGGACAACCGCAGCTCCTCGCCCTCCATCCCCAGCCCCCGAGACGGGGAGAGTGACTCGGACTCCTCCGCCCAGCAACAGCTGCTCCTACTGCAGAGGAGGGAGAGGGAGAGGGAGAGGGAGAGGGAGAGGGAGGGACAGTCACAGCACCCTCCGGTTATCCAGTCCTGTCAGCCAGGGACCTCCGGTGGCCGCTCCACCACACCTCCGTCACCTTCCACGTCCTCCTCAGCCCCCTCACTGGTCCCTCAGGTGTCCTCCCCCACTTCTCTTCCGCTACCGCCTCCCATGCCCCAACAGGCCAGCCCCCTCTCTCTCATCCAATCAGGGGCGTCCATCCACACCCAGAGGCGGCCCTCTCCCTCGCCTCATTCTCCGCTGCAGGGGATGTCTCAGGCTCCACCCCCAGGACTGCCAGGCTCCACCCAGTCGTTACCGAGCACGCTCCACGGCCCGCTGACCCACCCATTATCCATGCCCCATTCACTTCAGGTTGGCCCCTCCCACCTGCCCCACCCCCATTCCCTCCCCCCTCAAGGCTTCCCATTGGGCCCCCAGTCTCAGGTCGCGCCCTCCCCACTGCCTCTTGGCCAATTGCAGCAGCCGCCCCACAGGGTCCACACGCCCCCCAGCCAATTGTTGTCCCAGGGTGGATCGCCCAATCAGCCGCCCCATGAGCAGCTCCTACCCCATGGCCCCTCCATGTCCATGCCCCACATCAAGCCCCCTCCCACCACCCCCCATCCCCACATCCCCAACCGCGACCCTCAGTCTCACAAACACGGGCCTCCACACCTCTCAGCTCCCTTCCCCCAGATGCCCTCCAACCTGCCCCCTCCGCCCGCCTCAAGCCCCTCTCCTCCCTGTCCACCCACCACCCTCCCCCTGCCCACCCTCCTCCCCTCCAGCTCATGCCCCAGGGCCCAGGCCAGCAGCTCCAGCCTCCACCAGCCCAGCCCCCTGTGCTCACCCAGTCCCAGAACCTCCCCCTTTCAGAGAGGGAGCGAGGCAGCCAGCACCACCCTCCTCCTCCTCCTCTACCCCTCTCCGGACCGTCACTATCCTCCCACCACAACACACCCCAACAGCCCCCGTTCCCTCCTCACCCCTTCAACCCTGTCCTGCCCCCTTCCTCCGCTGTCTGCCCTCCCCCCTCCTCATCCTCCTCTCTACCACCAGGCCTCCAGCCTCCCCCCTCCTCCTCTCTACCGCCAGGCCTCCAGCCTCCCTCCTCCTCCTCCTCCTCTCTACCGCCAGGCCTCCAGCCTCCCTCCTCCTCCTTCTCCATGCCCCTCACCGCCTCTGTCGGCTCCGCCTGCACAGGTCCTGCCGTTCCGTCTGTACACATCAAGGAGGAACCTCTCGACGAATCAGAGGAGCCCGAGAGCCCTCCGCCCCCTCCGCGGAGCCCCTTCCCCGAGCCTACCATCGTCAACATGCCCAGCCATGCCAGCCAATCAGCACGGTATGACCTGACACACACACTGTCAGAACACAATGTCAAAACACACACACGCTGTCAGAACACGCTGTCAGAACACGCTATCAGAGCACGCTGTCAGAGCACACTGTCAGAACACGCTATCAGAACACACTGTCAAAACACACACGCTGTCAGAACACACTGTCAGAACACACTGTCAAAACACACACGCTGTCAGAACACGCTGTCAGAACACGCTGTCAGAGCACGCTGTCAGAGCACGCTGTCAAAACACACACACGCTGTCAGAACACGCTATCAGAACACACTGTCAAAACACACACGCTGTCAGAACACACTGTCAAAACACACACGCTGTCAGAACACGCTGTCAGAACACGCTGTCAGAGCACGCTGTCAGAGCACGCTGTCAGAGCACGCTGTCAAAACACACGCTGTCGGAACACGCTGTCGGAACACGCTGTCGGAACACGCTGTCGGAACACACTGTCAGAGCACGCTGTCAGAGCACGCTGCCAGAGCACGCTGCCAGAGCACGCTGTCAGAGCACGCTGTCAGAACACGCTGTCAGAACACGCTGTCAGAACACGCTGTCAGAGCACGCTGTCAGAGCACGCTGTCAGAGCACGCTGTCAGAGCACGCTGTCAGAACACGCTGTCGAACACGCTGTCAGAACACGCTGTCAGAACACGCTGTCAGAGCACGCTGTCAGAGCACGCTGTCAGAGCACGCTGTCAAAAACACACACGCCTGTCAGGAACACACACTGTCAGAACACGCTGTCAGAACACACTGTCAACACTGTCAGAACACGCTGTCAGAACACGCTGTCAGAGCACGCTGTCAGAGCACGCTGTCAGAGCACGCTGTCAAAACACACACGCTGTCGGAACACGCTGTCGGAACACGCTGTCGGAACACGCTGTCGGAACACGCTGTCAGAGCACGCTGTCAGAGCACGCTGCCAGAACACGCTGTCAGAACACACTGTCAGAACACACTGTCAGAACACACTGTCAGAACACACTGTCAGAACACACGCTGTCAGAACACACTGTAGAGAGAGAGAGAGTCTGTTAATATACAGGTAGAGAGAGTGTTAATATACAGTTAGAGAGAGAGTCTGTTAATATACAGGTAGAGAGAGTCTGTTAATATACAGGTAGAAAGAGTGTTAATATACAGTTAGAGAGAGAGTCTGTTAATATACAGGTAGAGAGTCTGTTAATATACAGGTAGAGAGTCTGTTAATATACAGGTAGAGAGAAGCTGTTAATATACAGGTAGAGAGAGTCTGTTAATATACAGGTAGAGAGAGAGTCTGTTAATATACAGGTAGAGAGAGAGTCTGTTAATATACAGGTAGAGAGAGAGTCTGTTAATATACAGGTAGAGAGAGAGTCTGTTAATATACAGTTAGAGAGTCTGTTAATATACAGTTAGAGAGAGAGTCTGTTAATATACAGGTAGAGAGAGAGTCTGTTAATATACAGGTAGAGAGAGAGTCTGTTAATATACAGGTAGAGAGAGAGTCTGTTAATATACAGGTAGAGAGAGAGTCTGTTAATATACAGGTAGAGAGAGTCTGTTAATATACAGGTAGAGAGAGAGTCTGTTAATATACAGGTAGAGAGTCTGTTAATATACAGGTAGAGAGTCTGTTAATATACAGGTAGAGAGAGTCTGTTAATATACAGGTAGAGAGAGAGTCTGTTAATATACAGGTAGAGAGAGAGTCTGTTAATATACAGGTAGAGAGAGAGTCTGTTAATATACAGGTAGAGAGTCTGTTAATATACAGGTAGAGAGAGTCTGTTAATATACAGTTAGAGAGAGAGTCTGTTAATATACAGGTAGAGAGAGTCTGTTAATATACAGGTAGAGAGAGTCTGTTAATATACAGGTAGAGAGAGTCTGTTAATATACAGGTAGAGAGAGTCTGTTAATATACAGGTAGAGAGTCTGTTAATATACAGGTAGAGAGAGAGTCTGTTAATATACAGGTAGAGAGAGAGTCTGTTAATATACAGGTAGAGAGAGAGTCTGTTAATATACAGGTAGAGAGAGTCTGTTAATATACAGTTAGAGAGTCTGTTAATATACAGTTAGAGAGAGAGTCTGTTAATATACAGTTAGAGAGAGTCTGTTAATATACAGGTAGAGAGAGAGTCTGTTAATATACAGGTAGAGAGAGAGTCTGTTAATATACAGGTAGAGAGAGTCTGTTAATATACAGGTAGAGAGAGAGTCTGTTAATATACAGGTAGAGAGAGTCTGTTAATATACAGGTAGAGAGAGTCTGTTAATATACAGGTAGAGAGAGAGTCTGTTAATATACAGGTAGAGAGAGTCTGTTAATATACAGGTAGAGAGAGAGTCTGTTAATATACAGTTAGAGAGAGAGTCTGTTAATATACAGGTAGAGAGAGAGTCTGTTAATATACAGGTAGAGAGAGTCTGTTAATATACAGGTAGAGAGAGTGTTAATATACAGGTAGAGAGAGTCTGTTAATATACAGGTAGAGAGAGTCTGTTAATATACAGGTAGAGAGAGTCTGTTAATATACAGTTAGAGAGAGAGTCTGTTAATATACAGTTAGAGAGAGTCTGTTAATATACAGGTAGAGAGAGTCTGTTAATATACAGGTAGAGAGAGAGTCTGTTAATATACAGGTAGAGAGAGAGTCTGTTAATATACAGGTAGAGAGAGTCTGTTAATATACAGGTAGAGAGAGAGTCTGTTAATATACAGGTAGAGAGAGTCTGTTAATATACAGGTAGAGAGAGTCTGTTAATATACAGGTAGAGAGAGAGTCTGTTAATATACAGGTAGAGAGAGTCTGTTAATATACAGGTAGAGAGAGAGTCTGTTAATATACAGGTAGAGAGAGAGTCTGTTAATATACAGGTAGAGAGAGTCTGTTAATATACAGGTAGAGAGAGTCTGTTAATATACAGGTAGAGAGAGTCTGTTAATATACAGGTAGAGAGAGTCTGTTAATATACAGGTAGAGAGAGTCTGTTAATATACAGGTAGAGAGAGAGTCTGTTAATATACAGGTAGAGAGAGTCTGTTAATATACAGGTAGAGAGAGTCTGTTAATATACAGGTAGAGAGAGTCTGTTAATATACAGGTAGAGAGAGAGTCTGTTAATATACAGGTAGAGAGAGTCTGTTAATATACAGGTAGAGAGAGTCTGTTAATATACAGGTAGAGAGAGTCTGTTAATATACAGGTAGAGAGAGAGTCTGTTAATATACAGGTAGAGAGAGTCTGTTAATATACAGGTAGAGAGAGTCTGTTAATATACAGGTAGAGAGTCTGTTAATATACAGGTAGAGAGAGTCTGTTAATATACAGGTAGAGAGAGTCTGTTAATATACAGGTAGAGAGAGAGTCTGTTAATATACAGGTAGAGAGAGAGTCTGTTAATATACAGGTAGAGAGAGTCTGTTAATATACAGGTAGAGAGAGTCTGTTAATATACAGGTAGAGAGAGAGTCTGTTAATATACAGTTAGAGAGAGTCTGTTAATATACAGGTAGAGAGAGAGTCTGTTAATATACAGGTAGAGAGAGAGTCTGTTAATATACAGGTAGAGAGAGTCTGTTAATATACAGGTAGAGAGAGTCTGTTAATATACAGGTAGAGAGAGTCTGTTAATATACAGGTAGAGAGAGAGTCTGTTAATATACAGGTAGAGAGAGAGTCTGTTAATATACAGGTAGAGAGAGTCTGTTAATATACAGGTAGAGAGAGTCTGTTAATATACAGGTAGAGAGAGTCTGTTAATATACAGGTAGAGAGAGTCTGTTAATATACAGGTAGAGAGAGTCTGTTAATATACAGGTAGAGAGAGTCTGTTAATATACAGGTAGAGAGAGTCTGTTAATATACAGGTAGAGAGAGTCTGTTAATATACAGGTAGAGAGAGTCTGTTAATATACAGGTAGAGAGAGAGTCTGTTAATATACAGGTAGAGAGAGAGTCTGTTAATATACAGGTAGAGAGAGAGTCTGTTAATATACAGGTAGAGAGAGTCTGTTAATATACAGGTAGAGAGAGAGTCTGTTAATATACAGGTAGAGAGAGTCTGTTAATATACAGGTAGAGAGAGTCTGTTAATATACAGGTAGAGAGAGAGTCTGTTAATATACAGGTAGAGAGAGTCTGTTAATATACAGGTAGAGAGAGTCTGTTAATATACAGGTAGAGAGAGTCTGTTAATATACAGGTAGAGAGAGTCTGTTAATATACAGGTAGAGAGAGAGTCTGTTAATATACAGGTAGAGAGAGAGTCTGTTAATATACAGGTAGAGAGAGTCTGTTAATATACAGGTAGAGAGAGTCTGTTAATATACAGGTAGAGAGAGAGTCTGTTAATATACAGGTAGAGAGAGTCTGTTAATATACAGGTAGAGAGAGAGTCTGTTAATATACAGGTAGAGAGAGAGTCTGTTAATATACAGGTAGAGAGAGAGTCTGTTAATATACAGGTAGAGAGAGAGTCTGTTAATATACAGGTAGAGAGAGTCTGTTAATATACAGGTAGAGAGAGAGTCTGTTAATATACAGGTAGAGAGAGTCTGTTAATATACAGGTAGAGAGAGTCTGTTAATATACAGGTAGAGAGAGAGTCTGTTAATATACAGGTAGAGAGAGTCTGTTAATATACAGGTAGAGAGAGAGTCTGTTAATATACAGGTAGAGAGAGAGTCTGTTAATATACAGGTAGAGAGAGTCTGTTAATATACAGGTAGAGAGAGAGTCTGTTAATATACAGGTAGAGAGAGAGTCTGTTAATATACAGGTAGAGAGAGTCTGTTAATATACAGGTAGAGAGAGTCTGTTAATATACAGGTAGAGAGAGAGTCTGTTAATATACAGGTAGAGAGAGAGTCTGTTAATATACAGGTAGAGAGAGAGTCTGTTAATATACAGGTAGTAGAGAGAGTCTGTTAATATACAGGTAGAGAGAGTCTGTTAATATACAGGTAGAGAGAGTCTGTTAATATACAGGTAGAGAGAGTCTGTTAATATACAGGTAGAGAGAGAGTCTGTTAATATACAGGTAGAGAGAGTCTGTTAATATACAGGTAGAGAGAGTCTGTTAATATACAGGTAGAGAGAGAGTCTGTTAATATACAGGTAGAGAGAGTCTGTTAATATACAGGTAGAGAGAGTCTGTTAATATACAGGTAGAGAGAGTCTGTTAATATACAGGTAGAGAGAGTCTGTTAATATACAGGTAGAGAGAGAGTCTGTTAATATACAGGTAGAGAGAGAGTCTGTTAATATACAGGTAGAGAGAGTCTGTTAATATACAGGTAGAGAGAGAGTCTGTTAATATACAGGTAGAGAGAGTCTGTTAATATACAGTTAGAGAGTCTGTTAATATACAGTTAGAGAGAGAGTCTGTTAATATACAGGTAGAGAGAGTCTGTTAATATACAGGTAGAGAGAGTCTGTTAATATACAGGTTAGAGAGAGAGTCTGTTAATATACAGGTAGAGAGAGTCTGTTAATATACAGGTAGAGAGAGTCTGTTAATATACAGGTAGAGAGTCTGTTAATATACAGGTAGAGAGAGAGTCTGTTAATATACAGGTAGAGAGAGAGTCTGTTAATATACAGGTAGAGAGAGTCTGTTAATATACAGGTAGAGAGAGTCTGTTAATATACAGGTAGAGAGAGTCTGTTAATATACAGGTTAGAGAGAGTCTGTTAATATACAGGTAGAGAGAGAGTCTGTTAATATACAGGTAGAGAGAGTCTGTTAATATACAGGTAGAGAGAGTCTGTTAATATACAGGTAGAGAGAGTCTGTTAATATACAGGTAGAGAGAGAGTCTGTTAATATACAGGTAGAGAGAGTCTGTTAATATACAGGTAGAGAGAGAGTCTGTTAATATACAGGTAGAGAGAGTCTGTTAATATACAGGTAGAGAGAGTCTGTTAATATACAGGTAGAGAGAGAGTCTGTTAATATACAGGTAGAGAGAGTCTGTTAATATACAGGTAGAGAGAGTCTGTTAATATACAGGTAGAGAGAGTCTGTTAATATACAGGTAGAGAGAGTCTGTTAATATACAGGTAGAGAGAGAGTCTGTTAATATACAGGTAGAGAGAGTCTGTTAATATACAGGTAGAGAGAGAGTCTGTTAATATACAGGTAGAGAGAGTCTGTTAATATACAGGTAGAGAGAGAGTCTGTTAATATACAGGTAGAGAGAGTCTGTTAATATACAGGTAGAGAGAGTCTGTTAATATACAGGTAGAGAGAGTCTGTTAATATACAGGTAGAGAGAGTCTGTTAATATACAGGTAGAGAGAGAGTCTGTTAATATACAGGTAGAGAGAGTCTGTTAATATACAGGTAGAGAGAGTCTGTTAATATACAGGTAGAGAGAGAGTCTGTTAATATACAGGTAGAGAGAGTCTGTTAATATACAGGTAGAGAGAGAGTCTGTTAATATACAGGTAGAGAGAGTCTGTTAATATACAGGTAGAGAGTCTGTTAATATACAGGTAGAGAGAGAGTCTGTTAATATACAGGTAGAGAGAGAGTCTGTTAATATACAGGTAGAGAGAGTCTGTTAATATACAGGTAGAGAGAGTCTGTTAATATACAGGTAGAGAGAGAGTCTGTTAATATACAGGTAGAGAGAGTCTGTTAATATACAGGTAGAGAGAGTCTGTTAATATACAGGTAGAGAGAGTCTGTTAATATACAGGTAGAGAGAGAGTCTGTTAATATACAGGTAGAGAGAGAGTCTGTTAATATACAGGTAGAGAGAGTCTGTTAATATACAGGTAGAGAGAGAGTCTGTTAATATACAGGTAGAGAGAGAGTCTGTTAATATACAGGTAGAGAGAGTCTGTTAATATACAGGTAGAGAGAGAGTCTGTTAATATACAGGAGAGAGAGTCTGTTAATATACAGGTAGAGAGAGTCTGTTAATATACAGGTAGAGAGAGTCTGTTAATATACAGGTAGAGAGAGAGTCTGTTAATATACAGGTAGAGAGAGTCTGTTAATATACAGGTAGAGAGAGAGTCTGTTAATATACAGGTAGAGAGAGTCTGTTAATATACAGGTAGAGAGAGTCTGTTAATATACAGGTAGAGAGAGTCTGTTAATATACAGGTAGAGAGAGTCTGTTAATATACAGGTAGAGAGAGAGTCTGTTAATATACAGGTAGAGAGAGAGTCTGTTAATATACAGGTAGAGAGAGTCTGTTAATATACAGGTAGAGAGAGTCTGTTAATATACAGGTAGAGAGAGTCTGTTAATATACAGGTAGAGAGAGAGTCTGTTAATATACAGGTAGAGAGAGAGTCTGTTAATATACAGGTAGAGAGAGTCTGTTAATATACAGGTAGAGAGAGAGTCTGTTAATATACAGGTAGAGAGAGAGTCTGTTAATATACAGGTAGAGAGAGTCTGTTAATATACAGGTAGAGAGAGTCTGTTAATATACAGGTAGAGAGAGTCTGTTAATATACAGGTAGAGAGAGTCTGTTAATATACAGGTAGAGAGAGTCTGTTAATATACAGGTAGAGAGAGTCTGTTAATATACAGGTAGAGAGAGAGTCTGTTAATATACAGGTAGAGAGAGAGTCTGTTAATATACAGGTAGAGAGAGAGTCTGTTAATATACAGGTAGAGAGAGTCTGTTAATATACAGGTAGAGAGAGAGTCTGTTAATATACAGGTAGAGAGAGTCTGTTAATATACAGGTAGAGAGAGTCTGTTAATATACAGGTAGAGAGAGTCTGTTAATATACAGGTAGAGAGAGAGTCTGTTAATATACAGGTAGAGAGAGTCTGTTAATATACAGGTAGAGAGAGAGTCTGTTAATATACAGGTAGAGAGAGTCTGTTAATATACAGGTAGAGAGAGTCTGTTAATATACAGGTAGAGAGAGTCTGTTAATATACAGGTAGAGAGAGAGTCTGTTAATATACAGGTAGAGAGAGAGTCTGTTAATATACAGGTAGAGAGAGTCTGTTAATATACAGGTTAGAGAGAGTCTGTTAATATACAGGTAGAGAGAGTCTGTTAATATACAGGTAGAGAGAGTCTGTTAATATACAGGTAGAGAGAGTCTGTTAATATACAGGTAGAGAGAGTCTGTTAATATACAGGTAGAGAGAGAGTCTGTTAATATACAGGTAGAGAGAGTCTGTTAATATACAGGTAGAGAGAGAGTCTGTTAATATACAGGTAGAGAGAGAGTCTGTTAATATACAGGTAGAGAGAGAGTCTGTTAATATACAGGTAGAGAGAGTCTGTTAATATACAGGTAGAGAGAGAGTCTGTTAATATACAGGTAGAGAGAGAGTCTGTTAATATACAGGTAGAGAGAGAGTCTGTTAATATACAGGTAGAGAGAGTCTGTTAATATACAGGTAGAGAGAGTCTGTCAGGTAGAGAGAGTGTTAATATACAGTTAGAGAGAGAGTCTGTTAATATACAGGTAGAGAGAGTCTGTTAATATACAGGTAGAGAGAGAGTCTGTTAATATACAGGTAGAGAGAGTCTGTTAATATACAGGTAGAGAGAGAGTCTGTTAATATACAGGTAGAGAGAGTCTGTTAATATACAGGTAGAGAGAGAGTCTGTTAATATACAGGTAGAGAGAGAGTCTGTTAATATACAGGTAGAGAGAGTCTGTTAATATACAGGTAGAGAGAGTCTGTTAATATACAGGTAGAGAGAGAGTCTGTTAATATACAGGTAGAGAGAGTCTGTTAATATACAGGTAGAGAGAGTCTGTTAATATACAGGTAGAGAGAGTCTGTTAATATACAGGTAGAGAGAGTCTGTTAATATACAGGTAGAGAGAGTCTGTTAATATACAGGTAGAGAGAGAGTCTGTTAATATACAGGTAGAGAGAGTCTGTTAATATACAGGTAGAGAGAGAGTCTGTTAATATACAGGTAGAGAGAGAGTCTGTTAATATACAGGTAGAGAGAGTCTGTTAATATACAGGTAGAGAGAGAGTCTGTTAATATACAGGTAGAGAGAGAGTCTGTTAATATACAGGTAGAGAGAGTCTGTTAATATACAGGTAGAGAGAGAGTCTGTTAATATACAGGTAGAGAGAGTCTGTTAATATACAGGTAGAGAGAGAGTCTGTTAATATACAGGTAGAGAGAGTCTGTTAATATACAGGTAGAGAGAGTCTGTTAATATACAGGTAGAGAGAGTCTGTTAATATACAGGTAGAGAGAGAGTCTGTTAATATACAGGTAGAGAGAGAGAGTCTGTTAATATACAGGTAGAGAGAGTCTGTTAATATACAGGTAGAGAGTCTGTTAATATACAGGTAGAGAGAGAGTCTGTTAATATACAGGTAGAGAGAGTCTGTTAATATACAGGTAGAGAGAGTCTGTTAATATACAGGTAGAGAGAGTCTGTTAATATACAGGTAGAGAGAGAGTCTGTTAATATACAGGTAGAGAGAGTCTGTTAATATACAGGTAGAGAGAGAGTCTGTTAATATACAGGTAGAGAGAGAGTCTGTTAATATACAGGTAGAGAGAGTCTGTTAATATACAGGTAGAGAGAGTCTGTTAATATACAGGTAGAGAGAGAGTCTGTTAATATACAGGTAGAGAGAGTCTGTTAATATACAGGTAGAGAGAGAGTCTGTTAATATACAGGTAGAGAGAGAGTCTGTTAATATACAGGTAGAGAGAGTCTGTTAATATACAGGTAGAGAGAGAGTCTGTTAATATACAGGTAGAGAGAGTCTGTTAATATACAGGTAGAGAGAGAGT
Source organism: Brachymystax lenok tsinlingensis (assembly GCA_030435695.1). NCBI lineage: Eukaryota > Metazoa > Chordata > Actinopteri > Salmoniformes > Salmonidae > Brachymystax > Brachymystax lenok. Next base: position 39,795,490 of record CM059803.1, read on the forward strand.
CTGTTAATATACAGGTAGAGAGAGAGTCTGTTAATATACAGGTAGAGAGTCTGTTAATATACAGTTAGAGAGTCTGTTAATATACAGGTAGAGAGAGTCTGTTAATATACAGGTAGAGAGAGAGTCTGTTAATATACAGTTAGAGAGAGAGTCTGTTAATATACAGGTAGAGAGAGTCTGTTAATATACAGGTAGAGAGTCTGTTAATATACAGGTAGAGAGTCTGTTAATATACAGGTAGAGAGAGAGTCTGTTAATATACAGGTAGAGAGAGTCTGTTAATATACAGGTAGAGAGAGTCTGTTAATATACAGGTAGAGAGAGTCTGTTAATATACAGGTAGAGAGAGAGTCTGTTAATATACAGGTAGAGAGAGAGTCTGTTAATATACAGGTAGAGAGAGAGTCTGTTAATATACAGGTAGAGAGAGAGTCTGTTAATATACAGGTAGAGAGAGTCTGTTAATATACAGGTAGAGAGAGTCTGTTAATATACAGGTAGAGAGAGAGTCTGTTAATATACAGGTAGAGAGAGTCTGTTAATATACAGGTAGAGAGAGTCTGTTAATATACAGGTAGAGAGAGTCTGTTAATATACAGGTAGAGAGAGAGTCTGTTAATATACAGGTAGAGAGAGAGTCTGTTAATATACAGGTAGAGAGAGTCTGTTAATATACAGGTAGAGAGAGTCTGTTAATATACAGGTAGAGAGAGAGTCTGTTAATATACAGGTAGAGAGAGTCTGTTAATATACAGGTAGAGAGAGTCTGTTAATATACAGGTAGAGAGAGTCTGTTAATATACAGGTAGAGAGAGAGTCTGTTAATATACAGGTAGAGAGTCTGTTAATATACAGGAGAGAGAGTCTGTTAATATACAGGTAGAGAGAGTCTGTTAATATACAGGTAGAGAGAGTCTGTTAATATACAGGTAGAGAGAGAGTCTGTTAATATACAGGTAGAGAGAGTCTGTTAATATACAGGTAGAGAGAGTCTGTTAATATACAGGTAGAGAGAGTCTGTTAATATACAGGTAGAGAGAGTCTGTTAATATACAGGTGAGAGAGTCTGTTAATATACAGGTAGAGAGAGTCTGTTAATATACAGGTAGAGAGAGAGTCTGTTAATATACAGGTAGAGAGAGTCTGTTAATATACAGGTAGAGAGAGTCTGTTAATATACAGGTAGAGAGAGTCTGTTAATATACAGGTAGAGAGAGTCTGTTAATATACAGGTAGAGAGAGTCTGTTAATATACAGGTAGAGAGAGTCTGTTAATATACAGGTAGAGAGAGTCTGTTAATATACAGGTAGAGAGAGTCTGTTAATATACAGGTAGAGAGAGAGTCTGTTAATATACAGGTAGAGAGAGTCTGTTAATATACAGGTAGAGAGAGTCTGTTAATATACAGGTAGAGAGAGTCTGTTAATATACAGGTAGAGAGAGAGTCTGTTAATATACAGGTAGAGAGAGTCTGTTAATATACAGGTAGAGAGAGAGTCTGTTAATATACAGGTAGAGAGAGTCTGTTAATATACAGGTAGAGAGAGTCTGTTAATATACAGGTAGAGAGAGTCTGTTAATATACAGGTAGAGAGAGAGTCTGTTAATATACAGGTAGAGAGAGAGTCTGTTAATATACAGGTAGAGAGAGAGTCTGTTAATATACAGGTAGAGAGAGAGTCTGTTAATATACAGGTAGAGAGAGAGTCTGTTAATATACAGGTAGAGAGAGAGTCTGTTAATATACAGGTAGAGAGAGAGTCTGTTAATATACAGGTAGAGAGAGTCTGTTAATATACAGGTAGAGAGAGTCTGTTAATATACAGGTAGAGAGAGAGTCTGTTAATATACAGGTAGAGAGAGTCTGTTAATATACAGGTAGAGAGAGAGTCTGTTAATATACAGGTAGAGAGAGTCTGTTAATATACAGGTAGAGAGAGTCTGTTAATATACAGGTAGAGAGAGAGTCTGTTAATATACAGGTAGAGAGAGTCTGTTAATATACAGGTAGAGAGAGAGTCTGTTAATATACAGGTAGAGAGAGAGTCTGTTAATATACAGGTAGAGAGAGAGTCTGTTAATATACAGGTAGAGAGAGAGTCTGTTAATATACAGGTAGAGAGAGAGTCTGTTAATATACAGGTAGAGAGAGTCTGTTAATATACAGGTAGAGAGAGTCTGTTAATATACAGGTAGAGAGAGTCTGTTAATATACAGGTAGAGAGAGTCTGTTAATATACAGGTAGAGAGAGAGTCTGTTAATATACAGGTAGAGAGAGAGTCTGTTAATATACAGGTAGAGAGAGTCTGTTAATATACAGGTAGAGAGAGTCTGTTAATATACAGGTAGAGAGAGAGTCTGTTAATATACAGGTAGAGAGAGTCTGTTAATATACAGGTAGAGAGAGAGTCTGTTAATATACAGGTAGAGAGAGTCTGTTAATATACAGGTAGAGAGAGAGTCTGTTAATATACAGGTAGAGAGAGTCTGTTAATATACAGGTAGAGAGAGAGTCTGTTAATATACAGGTAGAGAGAGTCTGTTAATATACAGGTAGAGAGAGTCTGTTAATATACAGGTAGAGAGAGAGTCTGTTAATATACAGGTAGAGAGAGTCTGTTAATATACAGGTAGAGAGAGTCTGTTAATATACAGGTAGAGAGAGAGTCTGTTAATATACAGGTAGAGAGAGAGTCTGTTAATATACAGGTAGAGAGAGAGTCTGTTAATATACAGGTAGAGAGAGAGTCTGTTAATATACAGGTAGAGAGAGTCTGTTAATATACAGGTAGAGAGAGTCTGTTAATATACAGGTAGAGAGAGTCTGTTAATATACAGGTAGAGAGAGAGTCTGTTAATATACAGGTAGAGAGAGTCTGTTAATATACAGGTAGAGAGTCTGTTAATATACAGGTAGAGAGAGTCTGTTAATATACAGGTAGAGAGAGTCTGTTAATATACAGGTAGAGAGAGTCTGTTAATATACAGGTAGAGAGAGAGTCTGTTAATATACAGGTAGAGAGAGTCTGTTAATATACAGGTAGAGAGAGTCTGTTAATATACAGGTAGAGAGAGTGTTAATATACAGGTAGAGAGAGAGTCTGTTAATATACAGGTAGAGAGAGAGTCTGTTAATATACAGGTAGAGAGAGAGTCTGTTAATATACAGGTAGAGAGAGTCTGTTAATATACAGGTAGAGAGAGTCTGTTAATATACAGGTAGAGAGAGAGTCTGTTAATATACAGGTAGAGAGAGTCTGTTAATATACAGGTAGAGAGAGTCTGTTAATATACAGGTAGAGAGAGAGTCTGTTAATATACAGGTAGAGAGAGAGTCTGTTAATATACAGGTAGAGAGAGTCTGTTAATATACAGGTAGAGAGAGTCTGTTAATATACAGGTAGAGAGAGAGTCTGTTAATATACAGGTAGAGAGAGAGTCTGTTAATATACAGGTAGAGAGAGAGTCTGTTAATATACAGGTAGAGAGAGTCTGTTAATATACAGGTAGAGAGAGAGTCTGTTAATATACAGGTAGAGAGAGAGTCTGTTAATATACAGGTAGAGAGAGTCTGTTAATATACAGGTAGAGAGAGTCTGTTAATATACAGGTAGAGAGAGTCTGTTAATATACAGGTAGAGAGAGTCTGTTAATATACAGGTAGAGAGAGTCTGTTAATATACAGGTAGAGAGAGAGTCTGTTAATATACAGGTAGAGAGAGAGTCTGTTAATATACAGGTAGAGAGAGAGTCTGTTAATATACAGGTAGAGAGAGAGTCTGTTAATATACAGGTAGAGAGAGTCTGTTAATATACAGGTAGAGAGAGTCTGTTAATATACAGGTAGAGAGAGTTATTATACAGGTAGAGAGAGTCTGTTAATATACAGGTAGAGAGAGAGTCTGTTAATATACAGGTAGAGAGAGAGTCTGTTAATATACAGGTAGAGAGAGTCTGTTAATATACAGGTAGAGAGAGTCTGTTAATATACAGGTAGAGAGAGTCTGTTAATATACAGGTAGAGAGAGTCTGTTAATATACAGGTAGAGAGAGTCTGTTAATATACAGGTAGAGAGAGAGTCTGTTAATATACAGGTAGAGAGAGTCTGTTAATATACAGGTAGAGAGAGAGTCTGTTAATATACAGGTAGAGAGAGTCTGTTAATATACAGGTAGAGAGAGAGTCTGTTAATATACAGGTAGAGAGAGAGTCTGTTAATATACAGGTAGAGAGAGAGTCTGTTAATATACAGGTAGAGAGAGAGAGTCTGTTAATATACAGGTAGAGAGAGTCTGTTAATATACAGGTAGAGAGAGTCTGTTAATATACAGGTAGAGAGAGTCTGTTAATATACAGGTAGAGAGAGTCTGTTAATATACAGGTAGAGAGAGAGTCTGTTAATATACAGGTAGAGAGAGTCTGTTAATATACAGGTAGAGAGAGTCTGTTAATATACAGGTAGAGAGAGTCTGTTAATATACAGGTAGAGAGAGAGTCTGTTAATATACAGGTAGAGAGAGAGTCTGTTAATATACAGGTAGAGAGAGTCTGTTAATATACAGGTAGAGAGAGAGTCTGTTAATATACAGGTAGAGAGAGTCTGTTAATATACAGGTAGAGAGAGAGTCTGTTAATATACAGGTAGAGAGAGAGTCTGTTAATATACAGGTAGAGAGAGTCTGTAGAGAGAGAGTCTGTTAATATACAGGTAGAGAGAGTCTGTTAATATACAGGTAGAGAGAGTCTGTTAATATACAGGTAGAGAGAGAGTCTGTTAATATACAGGTAGAGAGAGAGTCTGTTAATATACAGGTAGAGAGAGAGTCTGTTAATATACAGGTAGAGAGTCTGTTAATATACAGGTAGAGAGTCTGTTAATATACAGGTAGAGAGAGAGTCTGTTAATATACAGGTAGAGAGAGTCTGTTAATATACAGGTAGAGAGAGAGTCTGTTAATATACAGGTAGAGAGAGAGTCTGTTAATATACAGGTAGAGAGAGTCTGTTAATATACAGGTAGAGAGAGTCTGTTAATATACAGGTAGAGAGAGAGTCTGTTAATATACAGGTAGAGAGAGTCTGTTAATATACAGGTAGAGAGAGTCTGTTAATATACAGGTAGAGAGAGTCTGTTAATATACAGGTAGAGAGAGTCTGTTAATATACAGGTAGAGAGAGTCTGTTAATATACAGTTAGAGAGTCTGTTAATATACAGGTAGAGAGAGAGTCTGTTAATATACAGGTAGAGAGAGTCTGTTAATATACAGGTAGAGAGAGTCTGTTAATATACAGGTAGAGAGAGAGTCTGTTAATATACAGTGTAGAGAGAGAGTCTGTTAATATACAGGTAGAGAGAGAGTCTGTTAATATACAGTTAGAGAGAGTCTGTTAATATACAGGTAGAGAGAGAGTCTGTTAATATACAGGTAGAGAGAGAGTCTGTTAATATACAGGTAGAGAGAGTCTGTTAATATACAGGTAGAGAGAGTCTGTTAATATACAGGTAGAGAGAGAGTCTGTTAATATACAGGTAGAGAGAGTCTGTTAATATACAGGTAGAGAGAGAGTCTGTTAATATACAGGTAGAGAGAGTCTGTTAATATACAGGTAGAGAGAGAGTCTGTTAATATACAGGTAGAGAGAGTCTGTTAATATACAGGTAGAGAGTCTGTTAATATACAGGTAGAGAGAGTCTGTTAATATACAGGTAGAGAGAGAGTCTGTTAATATACAGGTAGAGAGAGAGTCTGTTAATATACAGGTAGAGAGAGTCTGTTAATATACAGGTAGAGAGAGTCTGTTAATATACAGGTAGAGAGAGTCTGTTAATATACAGGTGAGAGAGTCTGTTAATATACAGGTAGAGGGAGAGTCTGTTAATATACAGGTAGAGAGAGTCTGTTAATATACAGGTAGAGAGAGTCTGTTAATATACAGGTAGAGAGAGAGTCTGTTAATATACAGGTAGAGAGAGTGTTAATATACAGGTAGAGAGAGAGTCTGTTAATATACAGGTAGAGAGAGAGTCTGTTAATATACAGGTAGAGAGAGAGTCTGTTAATATACAGGTAGAGAGAGTCTGTTAATATACAGGTAGAGAGAGTCTGTTAATATACAGGTAGAGAGAGTCTGTTAATATACAGGTATACAGGTAGAGAGAGAGTCTGTTAATATACAGGTAGAGAGAGTCTGTTAATATACAGGTAGAGAGAGAGTCTGTTAATATACAGGTAGAGAGAGAGTCTGTTAATATACAGGTAGAGAGAGAGTCTGTTAATATACAGGTAGAGAGAGTCTGTTAATATACAGGTAGAGAGAGAGTCTGTTAATATACAGGTAGAGAGAGTCTGTTAATATACAGGTAGAGAGAGAGTCTGTTAATATACAGGTAGAGAGAGAGTCTGTTAATATACAGGTAGAGAGAGTCTGTTAATATACAGGTAGAGAGAGAGTCTGTTAATATACAGGTAGAGAGAGTCTGTTAATATACAGGTAGAGAGAGAGAGTCTGTTAATATACAGGTAGAGAGAGTCTGTTAATATACAGGTAGAGAGAGTCTGTTAATATACAGGTAGAGAGAGTCTGTTAATATACAGGTAGAGAGAGAGTCTGTTAATATACAGGTAGAGAGAGAGTCTGTTAATATACAGGTAGAGAGAGTCTGTTAATATACAGGTAGAGAGAGAGTCTGTTAATATACAGGTAGAGAGAGAGTCTGTTAATATACAGGTAGAGAGAGTCTGTTAATATACAGGTAGAGAGAGAGTCTGTTAATATACAGGTAGAGAGAGTCTGTTAATATACAGGTAGAGAGAGTCTGTTAATATACAGGTAGAGAGAGTCTGTTAATATACAGGTAGAGAGAGTCTGTTAATATACAGGTAGAGAGAGTCTGTTAATATACAGGTAGAGAGAGAGTCTGTTAATATACAGGTAGAGAGAGAGTCTGTTAATATACAGGTAGAGAGAGTCTGTTAATATACAGGTAGAGAGAGAGTCTGTTAATATACAGGTAGAGAGAGTCTGTTAATATACAGGTAGAGAGAGTCTGTTAATATACAGGTAGAGAGAGTCTGTTAATATACAGGTAGAGAGAGTCTGTTAATATACAGGTAGAGAGAGAGTCTGTTAATATACAGGTAGAGAGAGAGTCTGTTAATATACAGGTAGAGAGAGAGTCTGTTAATATACAGGTAGAGAGAGAGTCTGTTAATATACAGGTAGAGAGAGAGTCTGTTAATATACAGGTAGAGAGAGTCTGTTAATATACAGGTAGAGAGAGTGTTAATATACAGGTAGAGAGAGAGTCTGTTAATATACAGGTAGAGAGAGTCTGTTAATATACAGGTAGAGAGAGAGAGTCTGTTAATATACAGGTAGAGAGAGTCTGTTAATATACAGGTAGAGAGAGTGTTAATATACAGGTAGAGAGAGTCTGTTAATATACAGGTAGAGAGAGTCTGTTAATATACAGGTAGAGAGAGTCTGTTAATATACAGGTAGAGAGAGAGTCTGTAATATACAGGTAGAGAGAGTCTGTTAATATACAGGTAGAGAGAGAGTCTGTTAATATACAGGTAGAGAGAGAGAGTCTGTTAATATACAGGTAGAGAGAGTCTGTTAATATACAGGTAGAGAGAGTGTTAATATACAGGTAGAGAGAGAGTCTGTTAATATACAGGTAGAGAAAGAGTCTGTTAATATACAGGTAGAGAGAGTGTTAATATACAGGTAGAGAGAGAGTCTGTTAATATACAGGTAGAGAGAGTGTTAATATACAGGTAGAGAGAGTCTGTTAATATACAGGTAGAGAGAGTGTTAATATACAGGTAGAGAGAGAGTCTGTTAATATACAGGTAGAGAGAGTCTGTTAATATACAGGTAGAGAGAGTGTCTGTTAATATACAGGTAGAGAGAGAGTCTGTTAATATACAGGTAGAGAGAGTGTCTGTTAATATACAGGTAGAGAGAGAGTCTGTTAATATACAGGTAGAGAGTGTCTGTTAATATACAGGTAGAGAGAGTCTGTTAATATACAGGTAGAGAGAGTCTGTTAATATACAGGTAGAGAGAGTGTTAATATACAGGTAGAGAGAGAGTCTGTTAATATACAGGTAGAAAGAGTCTGTTAATATACAGGTAGAGAGAGAGTCTGTTAATATACAGGTAGAGAGAGAGTCTGTTAATATACAGGTAGAGAGAGTCTGTTAATATACAGGTAGAGAGAGTCTGTTAATATACAGGTAGAGAGAGAGTCTGTTAATATACAGGTAGAGAGAGAGTCTGTTAATATACAGGTAGAGAGAGAGTCTGTTAATATACAGGTAGAGAGAGTCTGTTAATATACAGGTAGAGAGAGTGTTAATATACAGGTAGAGAGAGAGTCTGTTAATATACAGGTAGAGAGAGAGTCTGTTAATATACAGGTAGAGAGAGTGTTAATATACAGGTAGAGAGAGAGTCTGTTAATATACAGGTAGAGAGAGTCTGTTAATATACAGGTAGAGAGAGTCTGTTAATATACAGGTAGAGAGAGTCTGTTAATATACAGGTAGAAAGAGTCTGTTAATATATACAGGTAGAGAGAGTCTGTTAATATACAGGTAGAGAGAGAGTCTGTTAATATACAGTTAGAGAGAGAGTCTGTTAATATACAGGTAGAGAGAGTCTGTTAATATACAGGTAGAGAGAGTCTGTTAATATACAGGTAGAGAGAGAGTCTGTTAATATACAGGTAGAGAGAGTCTGTTAATGTACAGGTAGAGAGAGTCTGTTAATATACAGGTAGAGAGAGTCTGTTAATATACAGGTAGAGAGAGTCTGTTAATATACAGGTAGAGAGAGAGTCTGTTAATATACAGGTAGAGAGAGAGTCTGTTAATATACAGGTAGAGAGAGTGTTAATATACAGGTAGAGAGAGTCTGTTAATATACAGGTAGAGAGAGTCTGTTAATATACAGGTAGAGAGAGTCTGTTAATATACAGGTAGAGAGAGAGTCTGTTAATATACAGGTAGAGAGAGAGTCTGTTAATATACAGGTAGAGAGAGTGTTAATATACAGGTAGAGAGAGAGTCTGTTAATATACAGGTAGAGAGAGTCTGTTAATATACAGGTAGAGAGAGTGTTAATATACAGGTAGAGAGAGTCTGTTAATATACAGGTAGAGAGAGTCTGTTAATATACAGGTAGAGAGAGAGTCTGTTAATATACAGGTAGAGAGAGTGTTAATATACAGGTAGAGAGAGAGTCTGTTAATATACAGGTAGAGAGAGAGTCTGTTAATATACAGGTAGAGAGAGAGTCTGTTAATATACAGGTAGAGAGAGAGTCTGTTAATATACAGGTAGAGAGAGTCTGTTAATATACAGGTAGAGAGAGAGTGTTAATATACAGGTAGAGAGAGAGTCTGTTAATATACAGTTAGAGAGAGTCTGTTAATATACAGGTAGAGAGTCTGTTAATATACAGGTAGAGAGAGAGTCTGTTAATATACAGGTAGAGAGAGTCTGTTAATATACAGGTAGAGAGAGAGTCTGTTAATATACAGGTAGAGAGAGAGTCTGTTAATATACAGGTAGAGAGAGTGTTAATATACAGTTAGTGAGAGAGTCTGTTAATATACAGGTAGAGAGAGTGTTAATATACAGGTAGAGAGAGAGTCTGTTAATATACAGTTAGAGAGAGTCTGTTAATATACAGGTAGAGAGAGTCTGTTAATATACAGGTAGAGAGAGAGTCTGTTAATATACAGGTAGAGAGAGAGTATGTTAATATACAGGTAGAAAGAGTCTGTTAATATACAGGTAGAGAGAGAGTCTGTTAATATACAGGTAGAGAGCGAGTCTGTTAATATACAGGTAGAGAGAGTCTGTTAATATACAGGTAGAGAGAGAGTCTGTTAATATACAGGTAGAGAGAGAGTCTGTTAATATACAGGTAGAGAGAGTCTGTTAATATACAGGTAGAGAGAGTGTTAATATACAGGTAGAGAGAGAGTCTGTTAATATACAGGTAGAGAGAGTGTTAATATACAGGTAGAGAGAGAGTCTGTTAATATACAGGTAGAGAGAGTCTGTTAATATACAGGTAGAGAGAGTCTGTTAATATACAGGTAGAGAGAGAGTCTGTTAATATACAGGTAGAGAGAGTCTGTTAATATACAGGTAGAGAGAGTCTGTTAATATACAGGTAGAGAGAGAGTCTGTTAATATACAGGTAGAGAGAGTCTGTTAATATACAGGTAGAGAGAGAGTCTGTTAATATACAGTTAGAGAGAGAGTCTGTTAATATACAGGTAGAGAGAGAGTCTGTTAATATACAGGTAGAGAGAGTGTTAATATACAGGTAGAGAGAGTCTGTTAATATACAGGTAGAGAGAGAGTCTGTTAATATACAGGTAGAGAGAGAGTCTGTTAATATACAGGTAGAGAGAGTCTGTTAATATACAGGTAGAGAGAGAGTCTGTTAATATACAGGTAGAGAGAGTGTTAATATACAGGTAGAGAGAGTCTGTTAATATACAGGTAGAGAGAGTGTTAATATACAGGTAGAGAGAGTCTGTTAATATACAGGTAGAGAGAGTGTTAATATACAGGTAGAGAGAGAGTCTGTTAATATACAGGTAGAGAGAGTGTTAATATACAGGTAGAGAGAGTCTGTTAATATACAGGTAGAGAGAGTGTTAATATACAGGTAGAGAGAGTCTGTTAATATACAGGTAGAGAGAGTCTGTTAATATACAGGTAGAGAGAGAGTCTGTTAATATACAGGTAGAGAGAGTCTGTTAATATACAGGTAGAGAGAGAGTCTGTTAATATACAGGTAGAGAGAGTCTGTTAATATACAGGTAGAGAGAGTCTGTTAATATACAGGTAGAGAGAGTCTGTTAATATACAGGTAGAGAGTCTGTTAATATACAGGTAGAGAGAGTCTGTTAATATACAGGTAGAGAGAGTGTTAATATACAGGTAGAGAGAGTCTGTTAATATACAGGTAGAGAGAGTCTGTTAATATACAGGTAGAGAGAGTGTCTGTTAATATACAGGTAGAGAGAGAGTCTGTTAATATACAGGTAGAGAGAGTCTGTTAATATACAGGTAGAGAGAGTGTTAATATACAGGTAGAGAGAGAGTCTGTTAATATACAGGTAGAGAGAGAGTCTGTTAATATACAGTTAGAGAGAGTGTTAATATACAGGTAGAGAGAGTCTGTTAATATACAGGTAGAGAGAGTCTGTTAATATACAGGTAGAGAGAGTCTGTTAATATACAGGTAGAGAGAGTGTTAATATACAGGTAGAGAGAGAGTCTGTTAATATACAGGTAGAGAGAGTCTGTTAATATACAGGTAGAGAGAGAGTCTGTTAATATACAGGTAGAGAGAGTGTTAATATACAGGTAGAGAGTCTGTTAATATACAGGTAGAGAGAGAGTCTCAGGTAGATACAGGTAGAGAGAGTGTTAATATACAGGTAGAGAGAGTCTGTTAATATACAGGTAGAGAGAGTGTTAATATACAGGTAGAGAGAGTCTGTTAATATACAGGTAGAGAGAGTGTTAATATACAGGTAGAGAGAGTCTGTTAATATACAGGTGAGAGAGTGTTAATATACAGGTAGAGAGAGTCTGTTAATATACAGGTAGAGAGAGTGTTAATATACAGGTAGAGAGAGTCTGTTAATATACAGGTAGAGAGTGTTAATATACAGGTAGAGAGAGAGTCTGTTAATATACAGGTAGAGAGAGTGTTAATATACAGGTAGAGAGAGTCTGTTAATATACAGGTAGAGAGAGTGTTAATATACAGGTAGAGAGAGTCTGTTAATATACAGGTAGAGAGAGTCTGTTAATATACAGGTAGAGAGAGAGTCTGTTAATATACAGGTAGAGAGAGTCTGTTAATATACAGGTAGAGAGAGAGTCTGTTAATATACAGGTAGAGAGAGTCTGTTAATATACAGGTAGAGAGAGTCTGTTAATATACAGGTAGAGAGAGAGTCTGTTAATATACAGGTAGAGAGAGTCTGTTAATATACAGGTAGAGAGAGTCTGTTAATATACAGGTAGAGAGAGTCTGTTAATATACAGGTAGAGAGAGTCTGTTAATATACAGGTAGAGAGAGTCTGTTAATATACAGGTAGAGAGAGTCTGTTAATATACAGGTAGAGAGAGTGTCTGTTAATATACAGGTAGGTAGAGAGAGTCTGTTAATATACAGGTAGAGAGAGTGTTAATATACAGGTAGAGAGAGTCTGTTAATATACAGGTAGAGAGAGTCTGTTAATATACAGGTAGAGAGAGAGTCTGTTAATATACAGGTAGAGAGAGTCTGTTAATATACAGGTAGAGAGAGAGTCTGTTAATATACAGGTAGAGAGAGAGTGTTAATATACAGGTAGAGAGAGAGTCTGTTAATATACAGGTAGAGAGAGTCTGTTAATATACAGGTAGAGAGAGAGTCTGTTAATATACAGGTAGAGAGAGTCTGTTAATATACAGGTAGAGAGAGAGTCTGTTAATATACAGGTAGAGAGAGAGTCTGTTAATATACAGGTAGAGAGAGAGTCTGTTAATATACAGGTAGAGAGAGTCTGTTAATATACAGGTAGAGAGAGAGTCTGTTAATATACAGGTAGAGAGAGAGTCTGTTAATATACAGGTAGAGAGAGTGTTAATATACAGGTAGAGAGAGTCTGTTAATATACAGGTAGAGAGAGTCTGTTAATATACAGGTAGAGAGAGAGTCTGTTAATATACAGGTAGAGAGAGTCTGTTAATATACAGGTAGAGAGAGTCTGTTAATATACAGGTAGAGAGAGAGTCTGTTAATATACAGGTAGAGAGAGTGTTAATATACAGGTAGAGAGAGAGTCTGTTAATATACAGGTAGAGAGAGTCTGTTAATATACAGGTAGAGAGAGAGTCTGTTAATATACAGGTAGAGAGAGAGTCTGTTAATATACAGTTAGAGAGAGAGTCTGTTAATATACAGGTAGAGAGAGTGTTAATATACAGGTAGAGAGAGAGTCTGTTAATATACAGGTAGAGAGAGAGTCTGTTAATATACAGGTAGAGAGAGTCTGTTAATATACAGGTAGAGAGAGTCTGTTAATATACAGGTAGAGAGAGTCTGTTAATATACAGGTAGAGAGTCTGTTAATATACAGGTAGAGAGAGTGTTAATATACAGGTAGAGAGAGTCTGTTAATATACAGGTAGAGAGAGTCTGTTAATATACAGGTAGAGAGTCTGTTAATATACAGGTAGAGAGAGTGTTAATATACAGGTAGAGAGAGTCTGTTAATATACAGGTAGAGAGAGTTTTAATATACAGGTAGAAAGAGTGTTAATATACAGGTAGAGAGAGAGTCTGTTAATATACAGGTAGAGAGAGTGTCTGTTAATATACAGGTAGAGAGAGAGTCTGTTAATATACAGTTAGAGAGAGTCTGTTAATATACAGGTAGAGAGAGAGTCTGTTAATATACAGGTAGAGAGAGAGTCTGTTAATATACAGGTAGAGAGAGTGTTAATATACAGGTAGAGAGAGTCTGTTAATATACAGGTAGAGAGAGAGTCTGTTAATATACAGGTAGAGAGAGAGTCTGTTAATATACAGGTAGAGAGAGAGTCTGTTAATATACAGGTAGAGAGAGAGTCTGTTAATATACAGGTAGAGAGAGAGTCTGTTAATATACAGGTAGAGAGAGTCTGTTAATATACAGGTAGAGAGAGAGTCTGTTAATATACAGGTAGAGAGAGTGTTAATATACAGTTAGAGAGAGAGTCTGTTAATATACAGGTAGAGAGAGTCTGTTAATATACAGGTAGAAAGAGTGTTAATATACAGTTAGAGAGAGAGTCTGTTAATATACAGGTAGAGAGAGTGTTAATATACAGGTAGAGAGAGTCTGTTAATATACAGGTAGAGAGAGAGTCTGTTAATATACAGGTAGAGAGAGAGTCTGTTAATATACAGGTAGAGAGAGAGTCTGTTAATATACAGGTAGAGAGAGTGTTAATATACAGGTAGAGAGAGAGTCTGTTAATATACAGGTAGAGAGAGAGTCTGTTAATATACAGTTAGAGAGTCTGTTAATATACAGTTAGAGAGAGAGTCTGTTAATATACAGGTAGAGAGAGAGTCTGTTAATATACAGGTAGAGAGAGTGTTAATATACAGTTAGAGAGAGAGTCTGTTAATATACAGGTAGAGAGAGTCTGTTAATATACAGGTAGAGAGAGAGTCTGTTAATATACAGGTAGAGAGAGTCTGTTAATATACAGGTAGAGAGAGAGTCTGTTAATATACAGGTAGAGAGAGAGTCTGTTAATATACAGGTAGAGAGAGTCTGTTAATATACAGGTAGAGAGAGTCTGTTAATATACAGGTAGAGAGAGTCTGTTAATATACAGTTAGAGAGTCTGTTAATATACAGGTAGAGAGAGAGTCTGTTAATATACAGGTAGAGAGAGTCTGTTAATATACAGGTAGAGAGAGTCTGTTAATATACAGTTAGAGAGTCTGTTAATATACAGGTAGAGAGAGAGTCTGTTAATATACAGGTAGAGAGTCTGTTAATATACAGGTAGAGAGAGAGTCTGTTAATATACAGGTAGAGAGAGAGTCTGTTAATATACAGGTAGAGAGAGTCTGTTAATATACAGTTAGAGAGTCTGTTAATATACAGTTAGAGAGAGAGTCTGTTAATATACAGTTAGAGAGAGTCTGTTAATATACAGGTAGAGAGAGTCTGTTAATATACAGGTAGAGAGAGAGTCTGTTAATATACAGGTAGAGAGAGTCTGTTAATATACAGGTAGAGAGAGTCTGTTAATATACAGGTAGAGAGAGTCTGTTAATATACAGGTAGAGAGAGTGTTAATATACAGGTAGAGAGAGAGTCTGTTAATATACAGGTAGAGAGAGAGTCTGTTAATATACAGGTAGAGAGAGTCTGTTAATATACAGTTAGAGAGTCTGTTAATATACAGTTAGAGAGAGAGTCTGTTAATATACAGGTAGAGAGAGTCTGTTAATATACAGGTAGAGAGAGTGTTAATATACAGGTAGAGAGAGTCTGTTAATATACAGGTAGAGAGAGTCTGTTAATATACAGGTAGAGAGAGTCTGTTAATATACAGGTAGAGAGAGAGTCTGTTAATATACAGGTAGAGAGAGTCTGTTAATATACAGGTAGAGAGAGTCTGTTAATATACAGGTAGAGAGAGTGTTAATATACAGGTAGAGAGAGAGTCTGTTAATATACAGGTAGAGAGAGTCTGTTAATATACAGGTAGAGAGAGAGTCTGTTAATATACAGGTAGAGAGAGAGTCTGTTAATATACAGGTAGAGAGAGTCTGTTAATATACAGGTAGAGAGAGTCTGTTAATATACAGGTAGAGAGAGTGTTAATATACAGGTAGAGAGAGTCTGTTAATATACAGGTAGAGAGAGTCTGTTAATATACAGGTAGAGAGAGTCTGTTAATATACAGGTAGAGAGAGAGTCTGTTAATATACAGGTAGAGAGAGAGTCTGTTAATATACAGGTAGAGAGAGTCTGTTAATATACAGGTAGAGAGAGTCTGTTAATATACAGGTAGAGAGAGTCTGTTAATATACAGGTAGAGAGAGTCTGTTAATATACAGGTAGAGAGAGTCTGTTAATATACAGGTAGAGAGAGTCTGTTAATATACAGGTAGAGAGAGAGTCTGTTAATATACAGGTAGAGAGTCTGTTAATATACAGGTAGAGAGTCTGTTAATATACAGGTAGAGAGAGTGTTAATATACAGTTAGAGAGAGTCTGTTAATATACAGGTAGAGAGAGAGTCTGTTAATATACAGTTAGAGAGAGTCTGTTAATATACAGGTAGAGAGAGAGTCTGTTAATATACAGGTAGAGAGAGAGTCTGTTAATATACAGGTAGAGAGAGTGTCTGTTAATATACAGGTAGAGAGAGTGTCTGTTAATATACAGGTAGAGAGAGAGTCTGTTAATATACAGGTAGAGAGAGAGTCTGTTAATATACAGGTAGAGAGAGTCTGTTAATATACAGGTAGAGAGAGAGTCTGTTAATATACAGGTAGAGAGAGTCTGTTAATATACAGGTAGAGAGAGTCTGTTAATATACAGGTAGAGAGAGTCTGTTAATATACAGGTAGAGAGAGTCTGTTAATATACAGGTAGAGAGAGTCTGTTAATATACAGGTAGAGAGAGTCTGTTAATATACAGGTAGAGAGAGAGTCTGTTAATATACAGGTAGAGAGAGTCTGTTAATATACAGGTAGAGAGAGAGTCTGTTAATATACAGGTAGAGAGAGTCTGTTAATATACAGGTAGAGAGAGAGTCTGTTAATATACAGGTAGAGAGAGAGTCTGTTAATATACAGGTAGAGAGAGAGTCTGTTAATATACAGGTAGAGAGAGAGTCTGTTAATATACAGGTAGAGAGAGTGTTAATGTACAGGTAGAGAGAGTCTGTTAATATACAGGTAGAGAGAGAGTCTGTTAATATACAGGTAGAGAGAGTCTGTTAATATACAGGTGAGAGAGTCTGTTAATATACAGGTAGAGAGAGAGTCTGTTAATATACAGGTAGAGAGAGAGTCTGTTAATATACAGGTAGAGAGAGAGAGTCTGTTAATATACAGGTAGAGAGAGAGTCTGTTAATATACAGGTAGAGAGAGAGTCTGTTAATATACAGGTAGAGAGAGAGTCTGTTAATATACAGGTAGAGAGAGAGTCTGTTAATATACAGGTAGAGAGAGTCTGTTAATATACAGGTAGAGAGAGAGTCTGTTAATATACAGGTAGAGAGAGTCTGTTAATATACAGGTAGAGAGAGAGTCTGTTAATATACAGGTAGAGAGAGAGTCTGTTAATATACAGGTAGAGAGAGTCTGTTAATATACAGGTAGAGAGAGAGTCTGTTAATATACAGGTAGAGAGAGAGTCTGTTAATATACAGGTAGAGAGAGTCTGTTAATATACAGGTAGAGAGAGAGTCTGTTAATATACAGTTAGAGAGAGTCTGTTAATATACAAGGTAGAGAGAGAGTCTGTTAATATACAGGTAGAGAGAGAGTCTGTTAATATACAGGTAGAAAGAGTCTGTTAATATACAGGTAGAGAGAGTCTGTTAATATACAGGTAGAGAGAGAGTCTGTTAATATACAGGTAGAGAGAGAGTCTGTTAATATACAGGTAGAGAGAGAGTCTGTTAATATACAGGTAGAGAGAGAGTCTGTTAATATACAGGTAGAGAGAGAGTCTGTTAATATACAGGTAGAGAGAGTCTGTTAATATACAGGTAGAGAGAGTCTGTTAATATACAGGTAGAGAGAGTGTTAATATACAGGTAGAGAGAGTCTGTTAATATACAGGTAGAGAGAGTGTTAATATACAGGTAGAGAGAGAGTCTGTTAATATACAGGTAGAGAGAGAGTCTGTTAATATACAGGTAGAGAGAGAGTCTGTTAATATACAGGTAGAGAGAGTCTGTTAATATACAGGTAGAGAGAGTCTGTTAATATACAGGTAGAGAGAGAGTCTGTTAATTTACAGGTAGAGAGAGAGTCTGTTAATATACAGGTAGAGAGAGAGTCTGTTAATATACAGGTAGAGAGAGAGTGTTAATATACAGGTAGAGAGAGAGTCTGTTAATATACAGTTAGAGAGAGTCTGTTAATATACAGGTAGAGAGAGTCTGTTAATATACAGGTAGAGAGAGAGTCTGTTAATATACAGGTAGAGAGAGAGTCTGTTAATATACAGGTAGAGAGAGTGTTAATATACAGGTAGAGCGAGTCTGTTAATATACAGGTAGAGAGAGTCTGTTAATATACAGGTAGAGAGAGTCTGTTAATATACAGGTAGAGAGAGTCTGTTAATATACAGGTAGAGAGAGTCTGTTAATATACAGGTAGAGAGAGTCTGTTAATATACAGGTAGAGAGAGTCTGTTAATATACAGGTTGAGAGAGTGTTAATATACAGGTAGAGAGAGAGTCTGTTAATATACAGGTAGAGAGAGAGTCTGTTAATATACAGGTAGAGAGAGAGTCTGTTAATATACAGGTAGAGAGAGTCTGTTAATATACAGGTAGAGAGAGAGTCTGTTAATATACAGGTAGAGAGAGTCTGTTAATATACAGGTAGAGAGAGTCTGTTAATATACAGGTAGAGAGAGAGTCTGTTAATATACAGGTAGAGAGAGTCTGTTAATATACAGGTAGAGAGAGTCTGTTAATATACAGGTAGAGAGAGTCTGTTAATATACAGGTAGAGAGAGTGTTAATATACAGGTAGAGAGAGAGTCTGTTAATATACAGGTAGAGAGAGAGTCTGTTAATATACAGGTAGAGAGAGTCTGTTAATATACAGTTAGAGAGAGAGTCTGTTAATATACAGGTAGAGAGAGAGTCTGTTAATATACAGGTAGAGAGAGTGTTAATATACAGGTAGAGAGAGAGTCTGTTAATATACAGGTAGAGAGAGTCTGTTAATATACAGGTAGAGAGAGTCTGTTAATATACAGGTAGAGAGAGTCTGTTAATATACAGGTAGAGAGAGTCTGTTAATATACAGGTTGAGAGAGTGTTAATATACAGGTAGAGAGAGAGTCTGTTAATATACAGGTAGAGAGAGAGTCTGTTAATATACAGGTAGAGAGAGAGTCTGTTAATATACAGGTAGAGAGAGTCTGTTAATATACAGGTAGAGAGAGTCTGTTAATATACAGGTAGAGAGAGTCTGTTAATATACAGGTAGAGAGAGTCTGTTAATATACAGGTAGAGAGAGAGTCTGTTAATATACAGGTAGAGAGAGAGTCTGTTAATATACAGGTAGAGAGAGAGTCTGTTAATATACAGGTAGAGAGAGTCTGTTAATATACAGGTAGAGAGAGTGTTAATATACAGGTAGAGAGAGTCTGTTAATATACAGGTAGAGAGAGAGTCTGTTAATATACAGGTAGAGAGAGTCTGTTAATATACAGTTAGAGAGAGAGTCTGTTAATATACAGGTAGAGAGAGAGTCTGTTAATATACAGTTAGAGAGAGAGTCTGTTAATATACAGGTAGAGAGAGAGTCTGTTAATATACAGGTAGAGAGAGAGTGTTAATATACAGGTAGAGAGAGTGTTAATATACAGGTAGAGAGAGTGTTAATATACAGGTAGAGAGAGTCTGTTAATATACAGGTAGAGAGAGTCTGTTAATATACAGGTAGAGAGAGAGTCTGTTAATATACAGGTAGAGAGAGTGTTAATATACAGGTAGAGAGAGTGTTAATATACAGGTAGAGAGAGAGTGTTAATATACAGGTAGAGAGAGTCTGTTAATATACAGGTAGAGAGAGTCTGTTAATATACAGGTAGAGAGAGTCTGTTAATATACAGGTAGAGAGAGTCTGTTAATATACAGGTAGAGAGAGAGTCTGTTAATATACAGGTAGAGAGAGAGTCTGTTAATATACAGGTAGAGAGAGTCTGTTAATATACAGGTAGAGAGAGTGTTAATATACAGGTAGAGAGAGAGTCTGTTAATATACAGGTAGAGAAAGAGTCTGTTAATATACAGGTAGAGAGAGTGTTAATATACAGGTAGAGAGAGAGTCTGTTAATATACAGGTAGAGAGAGTGTTAATATACAGGTAGAGAGAGTCTGTTAATATACAGGTAGAGAGAGTGTTAATATACAGGTAGAGAGAGAGTCTGTTAATATACAGGTAGAGAGAGAGTCTGTTAATATACAGGTAGAGAGAGTCTGTTAATATACAGGTAGAGAGAGAGTCTGTTAATATACAGGTAGAGAGAGTGTCTGTTAATATACAGGTAGAGAGAGAGTCTGTTAATATACAGGTAGAGAGAGTGTCTGTTAATATACAGGTAGAGAGAGTCTGTTAATATACAGGTAGAGAGAGTCTGTTAATATACAGGTAGAGAGAGTGTTAATATACAGGTAGAGAGAGAGTCTGTTAATATACAGGTAGAAAGAGTCTGTTAATATACAGGTAGAGAGAGAGTCTGTTAATATACAGGTAGAGAGAGTCTGTTAATATACAGGTAGAGAGAGTCTGTTAATATACAGGTAGAGAGAGTCTGTTAATATACAGGTAGAGAGAGAGTCTGTTAATATACAGGTAGAGAGAGAGTCTGTTAATATACAGGTAGAGAGAGAGTCTGTTAATATACAGGTAGAGAGAGTCTGTTAATATACAGGTAGAGAGAGTGTTAATATACAGGTAGAGAGAGAGTCTGTTAATATACAGGTAGAGAGAGAGTCTGTTTATATACAGGTAGAGAGTGTTAATATACAGGTAGAGAGAGAGTCTGTTAATATACAGGTAGAGAGAGTCTGTTAATATACAGGTAGAGAGAGTCTGTTAATATACAGGTAGAGAGAGAGTCTGTTAATATACAGGTAGAAAGAGAGTCTGTTAATATATACAGGTAGAGAGAGTCTGTTAATATACAGGTAGAGAGAGAGTCTGTTAATATACAGTTAGAGAGAGTCTGTTAATATACAGGTAGAGAGAGTCTGTTAATATACAGGTAGAGAGAGTCTGTTAATATACAGGTAGAGAGAGAGTCTGTTAATATACAGGTAGAGAGAGTCTGTTAATGTACAGGTAGAGAGAGTCTGTTAATATACAGGTAGAGAGAGTCTGTTAATATACAGGTAGAGAGAGTCTGTTAATATACAGGTAGAGAGAGAGTCTGTTAATATACAGGTAGAGAGAGTCTGTTAATATACAGGTAGAGAGAGTGTTAATATACAGGTAGAGAGAGTCTGTTAATATACAGGTAGAGAGAGTCTGTTAATATACAGGTAGAGAGAGAGTCTGTTAATATACAGGTAGAGAGAGAGTCTGTTAATATACAGGTAGAGAGAGTCTGTTAATATACAGGTAGAGAGAGTCTGTTAATATACAGGTAGAGAGAGTCTGTTAATATACAGGTAGAGAGAGGAGTCTGTTAATATACAGGTAGAGAGAGAGTCTGTTAATATACAGGTAGAGAGTCTGTTAATATACAGGTAGAGAGAGTCTGTTAATATACAGGTAGAGAGAGTCTGTTAATATACAGGTAGAGAGAGTCTGTTAATATACAGGTAGAGAGAGAGTCTGTTAATATACAGGTAGAGAGAGTCTGTTAATATACAGGTAGAGAGAGTCTGTTAATATACAGGTAGAGAGAGTGTCTGTTAATATACAGGTAGAGAGAGAGTCTGTTAATATACAGGTAGAGAGAGTCTGTTAATATACAGGTAGAGAGAGAGTCTGTTAATATACAGGTAGAGAGAGTCTGTTAATATACAGGTAGAGAGAGAGTCTGTTAATATACAGGTAGAGAGAGAGTCTGTTAATATACAGGTAGAGAGAGAGTCTGTTAATATACAGGTAGAGAGAGTCTGTTAATATACAGGTAGAGAGAGAGTCTGTTAATATACAGGTAGAGAGAGAGTCTGTTAATATACAGGTAGAGAGAGTCTGTTAATATACAGGTAGAGAGAGAGTCTGTTAATATACAGGTAGAGAGAGAGTCTGTTAATATACAGGTAGAGAGAGAGTCTGTTAATATACAGGTAGAGAGAGAGTCTGTTAATATACAGGTAGAGAGAGTCTGTTAATATACAGGTAGAGAGAGAGTCTGTTAATATACAGGTAGAGAGAGAGTCTGTTAATATACAGGTAGAGAGAGAGTCTGTTAATATACAGGTAGAGAGAGAGTCTGTTAATATACAGGTAGAGAGAGTGTTAATATACAGGTAGAGAGAGAGTCTGTTAATATACAGGTAGAGAGAGTCTGTTAATATACAGGTAGAGAGAGTCTGTTAATATACAGGTAGAGAGAGTCTGTTAATATACAGGTAGAGAGAGTCTGTTAATATACAGGTAGAGAGAGAGTCTGTTAATATACAGGTAGAGAGAGTGTTAATATACAGGTAGAGAGAGTCTGTTAATATACAGGTAGAGAGAGTCTGTTAATATACAGGTAGAGAGAGAGTCTGTTAATATACAGGTAGAGAGAGAGTCTGTTAATATACAGTTAGAGAGAGTCTGTTAATATACAGGTAGAGAGTGTTAATATACAGGTAGAGAGAGTCTGTTAATATACAGGTAGAGAGAGAGTCTGTTAATATACAGGTAGAGAGAGTCTGTTAATATACAGGTAGAGAGAGTCTGTTAATATACAGGTAGAGAGAGAGTCTGTTAATATACAGGTAGAGAGTCTGTTAATATACAGGTAGAGAGAGTGTTAATATACAGGTAGAGAGAGTCTGTTAATATACAGGTAGAGAGAGTCTGTTAATATACAGGTAGAGAGAGTCTGTTAATATACAGGTAGAGAGAGTCTGTTAATATACAGGTAGAGAGAGTCTGTTAATATACAGGTAGAGAGAGTCTGTTAATATACAGGTAGAGAGAGAGAGTCTGTTAATATACAGGTAGAGAGAGTCTGTTAATATACAGGTAGAGAGAGTGTCTGTTAATATACAGGTAGAGAGAGAGTCTGTTAATATACAGGTAGAGAGAGTGTCTGTTAATATACAGGTAGAGAGAGTCTGTTAATATACAGGTAGAGAGAGTCTGTTAATATACAGGTAGAGAGAGTGTTAATATACAGGTAGAGAGAGTGTTAATATACAGGTAGAGAGAGAGTCTGTTAATATACAGGTAGAAAGAGTCTGTTAATATACAGGTAGAGAGAGAGTCTGTTAATATACAGGTAGAGAGAGTCTGTTAATATACAGGTAGAGAGAGTCTGTTAATATACAGGTAGAGAGAGAGTCTGTTAATATACAGGTAGAAAGAGTCTGTTAATATACAGGTAGAGAGAGTCTGTTAATATACAGGTAGAGAGAGAGTCTGTTAATATACAGGTAGAGAGAGAGTCTGTTAATATACAGGTAGAGAGAGTCTGTTAATATACAGGTAGAGAGAGAGTCTGTTAATATACAGGTAGAGAGAGTCTGTTAATATACAGGTAGAGAGAGAGTCTGTTAATATACAGGTAGAGAGAGAGTCTGTTAATATACAGGTAGAGAGAGTCTGTTAATATACAGGTAGAGAGAGAGAGTCTGTTAATATACAGGTAGAGAGAGAGTCTGTTAATATACAGGTAGAGAGAGAGTCTGTTAATATACAGGTAGAGAGAGTCTGTTAATATACAGGTAGAGAGAGAGTCTGTTAATATACAGGTAGAGAGAGTCTGTTAATATACAGGTAGAGAGAGTCTGTTAATATACAGTTAGAGAGTCTGTTAATATACAGGTAGAGAGAGTCTGTTAATATACAGGTAGAGAGAGTGTTAATATACAGGTAGAGAGAGTCTGTTAATATACAGGTAGAGAGAGAGTCTGTTAATATACAGGTAGAGAGAGTCTGTTAATATACAGGTAGAGAGAGTCTGTTAATATACAGGTAGAGAGAGAGTCTGTTAATATACAGGTAGAGAGAGTCTGTTAATATACAGTTAGTAGAGAGTCTGTTAATATACAGGTAGAGAGAGTGTTAATATACAGGTAGAGAGAGAGTCTGTTAATATACAGTTAGAGAGAGTCTGTTAATATACAGGTAGAGAGAGTCTGTTAATATACAGGTAGAGAGAGTCTGTTAATATACAGGTAGAGAGAGTCTGTTAATATACAGGTAGAGAGAGTCTGTTAATATACAGGTAGAGAGAGAGTCTGTTAATATACAGGTAGAGAGAGAGTCTGTTAATATACAGGTAGAGAGAGTCTGTTAATATACAGGTAGAGAGAGAGTCTGTTAATATACAGGTAGAGAGAGAGTCTGTTAATATACAGGTAGAGAGAGTCTGTTAATATACAGGTAGAGAGAGAGTCTGTTAATATACAGGTAGAGAGAGAGTCTGTTAATATACAGGTAGAGAGAGTCTGTTAATATACAGGTAGAGAGAGAGTCTGTTAATATACAAGTAGAGAGAGAGTCTGTTAATATACAGGTAGAGAGAGTCTGTTAATATACAGGTAGAGAGAGAGTCTGTTAATATACAGGTAGAGAGAGTCTGTTAATATACAGGTAGAGAGAGTCTGTTAATATACAGGTAGAGAGAGAGTCTGTTAATATACAGGTAGAGAGAGTCTGTTAATATACAGGTAGAGAGAGAGTCTGTTAATATACAGGTAGAGAGAGTCTGTTAATATACAGGTAGAGAGAGTCTGTTAATATACAGGTAGAGAGAGAGTCTGTTAATATACAGGTAGAGAGAGAGTCTGTTAATATACAGGTAGAGAGAGAGTCTGTTAATATACAGGTAGAGAGAGTCTGTTAATATACAGGTAGAGAGAGAGTCTGTTAATATACAGGTAGAGAGAGTCTGTTAATATACAGGTAGAGAGAGAGTCTGTTAATATACAGGTAGAGAGAGTCTGTTAATATACAGGTAGAGAGAGTCTGTTAATATACAGGTAGAGAGAGTGTTAATATACAGGTAGAGAGAGTCTGTTAATATACAGGTAGAGAGAGTCTGTTAATATACAGGTAGAGAGAGTCTGTTAATATACAGGTAGAGAGAGTCTGTTAATATACAGGTAGAGAGAGTCTGTTAATATACAGGTAGAGAGAGAGTCTGTTAATATACAGGTAGAGAGAGTCTGTTAATATACAGGTAGAGAGAGTCTGTTAATATACAGGTAGAGAGAGTGTTAATATACAGGTAGAGAGAGAGTCTGTTAATATACAGGTAGAGAGAGAGTCTGTTAATATACAGGTAGAGAGAGTCTGTTAATATACAGGTAGAGAGAGAGTCTGTTAATATACAGGTAGAGAGAGAGTCTGTTAATATACAGGTAGAGAGAGTCTGTTAATATACAGGTAGAGAGAGTCTGTTAATATACAGGTAGAGAGAGTCTGTTAATATACAGGTAGAGAGAGAGTCTGTTAATATACAGGTAGAGAGAGTCTGTTAATATACAGGTAGAGAGAGTCTGTTAATATACAGGTAGAGAGAGTGTTAATATACAGGTAGAGAGAGAGTCTGTTAATATACAGGAAGAGAGAGAGTCTGTTAATATACAGTTAGAGAGAGAGTCTGTTAATATACAGGTAGAGAGAGTCTGTTAATATACAGGTAGAGAGAGAGTCTGTTAATATACAGGTAGAGAGAGTGTTAATATACAGGTAGAGAGAGAGTCTGTTAATATACAGGTAGAGAGAGTGTTAATATACAGGTAGAGAGAGAGTCTGTTAATATACAGGTAGAGAGAGAGTCTGTTAATATACAGGTAGAGAGAGAGTCTGTTAATATACAGGTAGAGAGAGTCTGTTAATATACAGGTAGAGAGAGAGTCTGTTAATATACAGGTAGAGAGAGTCTGTTAATATACAGGTAGAGAGAGAGTCTGTTAATATACAGGTAGAGAGAGAGTCTGTTAATATACAGGTAGAGAGAGTCTGTTAATATACAGGTAGAGAGAGAGTCTGTTAATATACAGGTAGAGAGAGTCTGTTAATATACAGGTAGAGAGAGAGTCTGTTAATATACAGGTAGAGAGAGAGTCTGTTAATATACAGGTAGAGAGAGAGTCTGTTAATATACAGGTAGAGAGAGAGTCTGTTAATATACAGGTAGAGAGAGTCTGTTAATATACAGGTAGAGAGAGTCTGTTAATATACAGGTAGAGAGAGTCTGTTAATATACAGGTAGAGAGAGTCTGTTAATATACAGGTAGAGAGAGTCTGTTAATATACAGGTAGAGAGAGAGTCTGTTAATATACAGGTAGAGAGAGAGTCTGTTAATATACAGGTAGAGAGAGTCTGTTAATATACAGGTGTGAGAGAGAGTCTGTTAATATACAGGTAGAGAGAGTCTGTTAATATACAGGTAGAGAGAGTCTGTTAATATACAGGTAGAGAGAGTCTGTTAATATACAGGTAGAGAGAGTCTGTTAATATACAGGTAGAGAGAGAGTCTGTTAATATACAGGTAGAGAGAGTCTGTTAATATACAGGTAGAGAGAGTCTGTTAATATACAGGTAGAGAGAGAGTCTGTTAATATACAGGTAGAGAGAGAGTCTGTTAATATACAGGTAGAGAGAGTCTGTTAATATACAGGTAGAGAGAGAGTCTGTTAATATACAGGTAGAGAGAGTCTGTTAATATACAGGTAGAGAGAGAGTCTGTTAATATACAGGTAGAGAGAGAGTCTGTTAATATACAGGTAGAGAGAGTCTGTTAATATACAGGTAGAGAGAGTCTGTTAATATACAGGTAGAGAGAGTCTGTTAATATACAGGTAGAGAGAGTCTGTTAATATACAGGTAGAGAGAGTCTGTTAATATACAGGTAGAGAGAGTCTGTTAATATACAGGTAGAGAGAGAGTCTGTTAATATACAGGTAGAGAGAGTCTGTTAATATACAGGTAGAGAGAGTCTGTTAATATACAGGTAGAGAGAGAGTCTGTTAATATACAGGTAGAGAGAGAGTCTGTTAATATACAGGTAGAGAGAGAGTCTGTTAATATACAGGTAGAGAGAGTCTGTTAATATACAGGTAGAGAGAGTCTGTTAATATACAGGTAGAGAGAGAGTCTGTTAATATACAGGTAGAGAGAGAGTCTGTTAATATACAGGTAGAGAGAGTCTGTTAATATACAGGTAGAGAGAGAGTCTGTTAATATACAGGTAGAGAGAGTCTGTTAATATACAGGTAGAGAGAGAGTCTGTTAATATACAGGTAGAGAGAGAGTCTGTTAATATACAGGTAGAGAGAGAGAGTCTGTTAATATACAGGTAGAGAGAGTCTGTTAATATACAGGTAGAGAGAGAGTCTGTTAATATACAGGTAGAGAGAGAGTCTGTTAATATACAGGTAGAGAGAGAGTCTGTTAATATACAGGTAGAGAGAGAGTCTGTTAATATACAGGTAGAGAGAGTCTGTTAATATACAGGTAGAGAGAGAGTCTGTTAATATACAGGTAGAGAGAGAGTCTGTTAATATACAGGTAGAGAGAGAGTCTGTTAATATACAGGTAGAGAGAGTCTGTTAATATACAGGTAGAGAGAGAGTCTGTTAATATACAGGTAGAGAGAGTCTGTTAATATACAGGTAGAGAGAGAGTCTGTTAATATACAGGTAGAGAGAGTCTGTTAATATACAGGTAGAGAGAGTCTGTTAATATACAGGTAGAGAGAGAGTCTGTTAATATACAGGTAGAGAGAGAGTCTGTTAATATACAGGTAGAGAGAGTCTGTTAATATACAGGTAGAGAGAGAGTCTGTTAATATACAGTTAGAGAGAGAGTCTGTTAATATACAGGTAGAGAGAGTGTTAATATACAGGTAGAGAGAGAGTCTGAAATGCAGGTCCTCTACTCCGACGATTAATCCACACATAAAACGGTCAACCGAATCGTTTCTAGTCATCTCTCCTCTTTCCAGGCTTTTTCTTCTTTTGACTTTATATTGTGATTTGCTACTTTCATAAATGAGGTGCATTTCCGCCACTGACCTCGTTCGTCTTTCAGTCACCCACATGGGTATAACCAATGAGGAGACGGGACAGGCAGGACTTGCAGCGCGATCTGCGTCAGAAATGGAACTGACTTCTATTTTAGTCCTTGGCAACGCAGACGCTCGTCGGCCCGCGTGAGCAGTGTGGGTGCAATAGTTGAATAATATAGATTTCTACATTTATTTTGCGACGCGAGCGGTGTAGTCAGCCTGTCAGCGTAACAAAATGTGGAAAAGGTCAGGGTCTGTATCCATGAAGTATTGTCAGCCGAACTGTACATCCTTACTATATATTCATGTGTATTTCCATGTTTTCTATTGTTTGTCAATAGGTTCTACAAGCAGCTGGACCGTGGGTACAACACGTGTGCTAGAACAGACTTCTACTTCACTCCTCTGGCTGCTTCTAAACTGGCCAAGAAGAGAGAAGAAGCACTGGAGCGGGTGAAGAGGGAGGCCGAGCAGAAAGCCCGGGAGGAGAAGGAGAGGGAGAGGGAGAAGGAACGAGAGAGGGAACGGGAAAGAGAGAAGGAACAGGAGAGAGCTGCGGTGAGTGTTTGGTGTAGTTTGTCTCCATCTCCATTGGGGCGGCAGGTAGCCTAGTGGTTAGACCGTTGGACTAGTAACCGAAAGGTTGCAAGATCGAATGTCCGAGCTGACAAGGTAAAAATCAGTCGTTCTGCCCCCTGAACAAGGCAGTTAACCCGTTGTTCCTAGGCCATCATTGTAGATAAGAATTTGTTCTTAACTGACTTGCCTAGTTAAATAAAGTTTAAATAACAAAAAATATATATATAATAATCTCCAGCACCACCCCAACATCAACATATGTGAAAATGGAGACTTTCTATGTTTTGTAGTAAAACAATATTTCTATTTATTTATTTCACCTTTATTTAACCAGGTAGGTTCTCATTTACAACTGCGACCTGGCCAAGATAAAGCAAAGCAGTTTGACACATACAACAACACAGAGTTACACATGAAATAAACAAACGTACAGTCAATAATACAATAGAAAAAGTCTATATACAGTGTGTGCAAATTGAAGGAAGATAAGGGAGGTAAGGCAATAAATAGGCCGTAGTGGCGAAATAATTAAAATTTCGCAAAAAAACACTGGAGTGATAGATGTGCAGAAGATGAATGTGCGAGTAGAGATACTGGGGTGCAAAGGAGCAAAACATAAATAAATAACAATATGGGGATGAGGTAGTTGGATGGGCTATTCACAGATGGGCTGTGTACAGGTGCAGTGATCTGTGAGCTGCACTGACAGCTGATGCTTAAAGCTGGTGAGGGAGATATGAGTCTCCAGCTTCAGTGATTTTTGCAGCTCGATCCAGTCATTGGCAGCAGAGAACTGGAAGGAAAGGCGGCCGAAGGAGGAATTGGCTTTGGCCAGTGAAATATACCTGCTGGAGCACGTGCTACGGGTGGGTGCTGCTATGGTGACCAGTGAGCTGAGATAAGACGGGGCTTTACCTAGCAAGGACAAGATGGAGGAAAATACGTTTTTCCAATGACATCAATCAATTAGTAGACAGTGCCTCCTCATTGGTTAAAATCACGATGCAGGAACACTTATCTTCCTCACTACAAAAACATAGAAACGCCCCAGTTTCACAACTGTTGTTGTTGGCGTGTTGCTGGAGTTGATTAATAAGTTGAAAAATATAAAACTTTACTTTGTGTTCTAAAACGTCCTTTATGTCCCACTATAGTATTTGTGTCTAACCGCTCACTTACAACCTATTATAAACTCCTTATAACCTGCGACAACCACCTTAAACCTATTATAACCTCCTTATAACATTTATAACCTTTTATTACCACCTTATAACCACCTTACAACCTATTATAACCTCCTTATAACATTTATAACCTTTTATTACCACCTTATAACCTGTTACAACCTATTATAAGCTCCTTATAACATGTTACAACCACCTTAAACCTATTATAACCTCCTTATAATGTTTATAACCTTTTATTACCACCTTATAACCTGTTACAACCACCTTACATCCTATACCTTTCTTACAACTTGTTATACCCTCGTTATAATATGTTATAAACTACCAGTGTGTGTAACCTCTGCAGATCTCTCTCTCTCTGTTCCAGAAAGCCTCCAGTTCGTGTCATGACGGCCGTATGGGTGACCCCCAGATGGGTGGCTCCGCCCACATGCGTCCTCCCTTCGACGGCCCCCCTACCTCCATCGCCGCGGTGCCCCCCTACATCGGCCCCGACACGCCCGCCCTGCGCACCCTCAGCGAGTACGCCCGCCCCCACGTCATGTCCCCGACCAATAGGAACCACCCCTTCTTCGTCTCCCTCAACCCCAACGACCCCCTGATGGCCTATCACATGCCTGGCCTCTACAACGCCGACCCGGGCATGAGGGAGCGCGAGCTGCGAGAGCGGGAGATGAGGGAGAGGGAGATGAGGGAGAGGGAGCTGAGGGAGAGGATGAAGCCTGGGTTCGAACACAAACCCCCGGAGCTGGAAGGCATGCATCCCTCAGCTAACCCCATGGAGCACTTCGCCCGACACGGGGCCATCTCCTTACCTTCCATGGCGGGACCACACCCCTTCGCCTCCTTCCACCCTGGCCTCAACCCCCTGGAGAGGGAGCGTTTGGCGCTGGCCGCGGGACCCCAGCTCAGACCAGACATGAGCTACCCGGAGCGGCTGGCGGCGGAGAGGCTGCACGCCGAGAGGATGGCGGCGGTGGCCAACGACCCTATCGCCAGGCTTCAGATGTTCAACATCACGCCTCATCACCACCAGCACTCCCACATCCACTCACACCTGCACCTTCACCAGCAGGACTCCCTGCACCAAGGTGACACACCCTGGCCATACAGAAACATGTGTTACTAGATTAAGGTCACACTGTTCCCATAAAACAATACACCATTTTACTGCAACAGTCTTGAAAATAACTTCTTAACTGTAGCTAGTCGATTACTTTATTATCAGCCTTGATGGCACTAACTCTGGTACAAATCTTGTAAATCCCAGCAAACGGCTGTAGCGCGCGGTGGCCAATAATCACCTGTTCTTAACTGATCGTCCTGGTGACACGGACCTGTTTACGATGACATTAGAATAATGGATCATCAGGATGTATCGTGATGAGCTGCGTGTGTGTGTAACCTGACCATGTGGTGTTCTGACTCTGTGCAGGTGGTGGTGAATGTCTTGTGTGCCCTCCAGGTTCGGGGGGGCACCCCCTCGTAGACCCCCTGGCAGGAGGGCCGCACCTCGCCCGCTTCCCCTACCCGCACGGCGCCATCCCCAACCCCCTCCTGGGACAGAATCCACACGAACATGAGATGCTGCGACACCCCGTCTTCGGTAAGAACAGCACCTCAACCAACAACATGTCAATATCAGACCTATTTTCACACTGCTGAGCCGAGCCAAGCTGTGCTGAGCCGAGCCAAGCTGTGCTGAGCCGAGCCATGCTGTACTGAGCCGAGCCATGCTGTACTGAGCCGAGCCAAGCTGTACTGAGCCGAGCCAAGCTGTACTGAGCCGAGCCATGCTGTACTGAGCCGAGCCAAGCTGTACTGAGCCGAGCCAAGCTGTACTGAGCCGAGCCATGCTGTACTGAGCCGAGCCATGCTGTACTGAGCTAGCTTGGTCACACAAATCATAGTTGCTGGAACATGTCAAAAGGAAAATGCCAGAGCAGTTTGGTTTGGGGTCAACGCTATAGTGTGACGAGGATTTATCTACCACAGTGGGATCTCTATTCGTAGTCAAGCCCATGGCCTGGTCCTGATCCTGGTCCTGTCGCGTTCCTCTCTCCAGGTACTCCGTGCCCCCGGGACCTTCCTCCCCAGATGTCCGCAGCCCACCAGCTCCAGGCCATGCACGCCCAGTCTGCAGAGCTGCAGCGGCTAGCTATGGAACAGCAGTGGCTGCATGGACACCATCACATGCACGGGGGCCCACTTCCTGGACAAGAGGACTATTACAGGTCAGAGACTAGAAATATACACATACTGAAATATACGCATACTGAAATATACGCATACTGAAATATACACATACTGAAATATACGCAT
Organism: Brachymystax lenok tsinlingensis; assembly: GCA_030435695.1. Taxonomy (NCBI): domain Eukaryota; kingdom Metazoa; phylum Chordata; class Actinopteri; order Salmoniformes; family Salmonidae; genus Brachymystax; species Brachymystax lenok. The sequence continues at coordinate 39,827,065 of CM059803.1, forward strand.
ACTGAAATATACGCATACTGAAATATACGCATACTGAAATATACGCATACTGAAATAAACGCATACTGAAATATACGCATACTGAAATAAACACATACTGATATATACTCATACTGAAATATACACATACTGAAATATACACATACTGATATATACACATACTGAAATATACGCATACTGAAATATACTCATACTGAAATATATGCATACTGAAATATACGCATACTGAAATATACTCATACTGAAATATACACATACTGAAATACACGCATACTGAAATAAACACATACTGAAATATACGCATACTGAAATAAACGCATACTGAAATATACGCATACTGAAATAAACACATACTGAAATATACGCATACTGAAATAAACACATACTGATATATACTCATACTGAAATATACACATACTGAAATATACACATACTGATATATACACATACTGATATATACTCATACTGAAATATACTCATACTGAAATATACGCATACTGAAATATACGCATACTGAAATACACGCATACTGAAATACACGCATACTGAAATATACGCATACTGAAATACACGCATACTGAAATACACGCACACTGAAATACAGACACATTTGAAAACACTTAACCATACACACACACATTCATTACAAACACACTGACAGAGGTGGCCTAGACCGACCTAGACAGCATCGGTCCTTAGAGATGGGATTTAAAATAAGAATAATTACATGAAATTACAAAACAAATATTATATTAAACATAACATAAAATGGTTCATCTGTGGTTATAAATTCTTGTTGCTAATTTAAAAAGATTTTCATTTTGTGTGATTTCTGTAAGATCATGCAGACGTTTCAAGTGATCTCGAGTTCCAGAAATGGACTCCTTTTACAGAGAAACCTGATGGCAAGTGATGTTTTACCTTAAGAACTAACTCTGCACAATGGGACCCCAGAGGGTCAATATATAGACTGAATGTAGTCACTCTTTTATATTGGGCTTGTGGAGCAAGTCTCTATTAACATTTCTAAGATTGCATTGGGCAAATATAGACGTTTTTTTAAAGGGACATGTTTCTTAGCAATTTTACTGCAGTGATCAAATGTTTAAATGCATGCGTGTACAGCGATTGCAGCGGCTTTGTTCCAGTTTCTCCAGCTTGTGACCGACTTGTAATACAATACCACCTGTGAGAATATCAGTGTGCATATAAACCTTGGCAAGGGCATTTTTTGGGGGTTTATTTCTAAACTTGGACAAGTGAATTAAGTAAGAGTGAAGATGCTAACGTGCTGTTTTTTTTTTTGTTGTTGTTGTGTGTTTTGTGTTTTAGCCGCCTGAAGAAGGAAAGCGACAAGCAACTGTAACTGACCAATGGGGACGCAGAGACACGCAGGAAGTTGCCTAGGACACAAGAAGTACACATGCAAGAACAGGAAGTAGTTACAGACTGACAGTCAGTCAATCAAAGGAACCCAATCTCCGGTCCTCCAAACACAATTCTCCTTACGAAAACAACAGAGACTGAAGAAGAAGAAGAGGAGGATTGTTCTATCGTCTGTTTTCATTCCCTGTCCGTGGGGTTTAATACAATGTTGGAGGTTTTCATCATTTTTACGAAAAGCTGCAGCATGGCTTTTGAGTCTGTAAATAGTATATCTATATATATATACATACATATATATATATACATATAATTATTATAATTGTTACTAGCCGTGGACTCTGAACCAAGTCATTTATAAACCTCCAATATGTTACTGTGTTCTGAAGCATTATGCCATGTTTTAACAGGGGGCAGACGATGGTTCCAGTCCTGATATACCTTAGAGAGAGCGGTATAGTCCCAGACACACATGGTCCCATCCACCTTCTATCATTATACACCCCTTGACAAGCACCTTATTGTCTAACAGAATGCCCGAACTCACTGTGTTGTTCAGGTAATGATTTGACACACTTGGAGAGGAGTCACTGAGTCATCTACGGATCAGCATACTCCCCTGTCCTGCCCTGTCCTGCTGTCCTCTCCTGTCCTGCCCTGTCCTCTCCTGTCCTGCTGTCCTCTCCTGTCCTGCCCTGTCCTCTCCTCTCCTGCTGTCCTGCTGTCCTGCCCTGTCCTCTCCTCTCCTGCTGTCGTGCCCTGTCCTCTCCTGTCCTGCCCTGTCCTCTCCTCTCCTGCTGTCCTGTCCTGCCCTGTCCTGTCCTCTCCTGTCCTGTAGTCTACAAGCAGACACCATCTAAAGCACTCAAAAGAAGACCGGATAAAATCCTTCAGCGCTTTTAATGGTTTTGACACTCGACTCGACAAAATTAAGATTTTTTTTTTTTTTAAGATTAAGCAGATATTTAACCGGTTTCACGTTTTCTTTTAAAATGTTTTAAATTATCTTTGACAAAAAAGTGTATCTTCGTGTTTCTAAACTACGCGAGGCCCCAACATGCATTTTTAAATGTGTTCTGACTGTGGGTGAGTGGAGTTGTACAAAAGTTGCTAGAGGTAACCGAAGGTGGTGGTTATGATTAGCATTTTCCTCCCTCTACCTGGTCAAGTGGTCCTGGCTGCTACAGTTGGAAACCTCCTATCAGATCGTCCTCCAGAGCAGTGTGCTGTGCTGCCATATTCACTGTGACACTAAGGGGCCTAGCTACATGGGAGGTGGGTCCAGACACTAGACAGTAAAGATGTAATGTCCTGTCAACCCCCGCCTGTCCTGTCAACCCCCGCCTGTCCTGTCAACCCTCGCCTGTCCTGTCAACCCCCGCCTGTCCTGTCAACCCCCGCCTGTCCTGTCAACCCCCGCCTGTCCTGTCAACCCTCCACTGTCCTGTCAACCCCCGCCTGTCCTGTGTTAGCCCATGTTTGAGTTCCTTCTACTCCTCTCTGGTCCATCCTGTCTGTCTGTTTGTCTTCCATGCACCATCACTCTTGTCCTTTACTCCTCTTCCCTTCATCTTCCTCCTCCTCTTCCTCCAGCCTTTTAGTCCATCCATCTCTTCCTCTCCTCCAATCCCTTGGATGTTTAGTGTTGTCAATGGTTTAGCTTCTCGTTTCATAGCAGAATGTCTATACATTCTGACCGGCTAAGATTTATATATAAAACTGGTATCTTGAAGCTTATTGTATATATTAGTAGTCACCATGGGGATGACGACACGACAATGTAAACAAAAAGTAGAAATAATACGTAAAATTGTGATTCCTGTGTTCTCTCTCCATTTGAGTATTTTGTATTTTTTTTTCAAAAATTTGTGGAATTAAAATAAACGACTAAGTTACACCACAATACATTTGTTATTGGTTTTAATTTAGACTTTACACTATTTACACTATTCAAGACATTTACTGTTGGTAGTGTATGCCGGAAAATGTTTTCTTTGTCATTATTGGATACACATGCAATCTGGCGGCAGGCATGCTTCAACGACATCAGCTGTCATTTAGAGAAGCTATTATTCCTCTAGTGCAGACTGAACGTTACTCCAGAGTTAGTGTAGCCCGGTGAATCCAGATTGAACGTTACTCCAGAGATAATGTAGCCCGGTGAATCCAGATTGAACGTTACTCCAGAGATAGTGTAGCCCGGTGAATCCAGATTGAACGTTACTCCAGAGATAATGTAGCCCGGTGAATCCAGACCGAACATTACTCCAGAGATAATGTAGCCCGGTGAATCCAGACCGAACATTACTCCAGAGATAATGTAGCCCGGTGAATCCAGATTGAACATTACTCCAGAGATAATGTAGCCCGGTGAATCCAGACCGAACATTACTCCAGAGATAATGTAGCCCGGTGAATCCAGACCGAACATTACTCCAGAGATAATGTAGCCCGGTGAATCCAGACCGAACGTTACCCCGGAGATAGTGTAGCCCGGTGAATCCAGACTGAACGTTACTCCAGAGATAATGTAGCCCGGTGAATCCAGATTGAACGTTACTCCGGAGATAATGTAGCCCGGTGAATCCAGACTGAACGTTACTCCAGAGATAATGTAGCCCAGTGAATCCAGATTGAACGTTACTCCGGAGATAATGTAGCCTGTTGAATCCAGACTGAAAGTTACTCCAGAGATAATGTAGCCTGTTGAATCCAGACTGAAAGTTACTCCAGAGATAATGTAGCCCGGTGAATCCAGACTGAACGTTACCCCGGAGATAATGTAGCCCGGTGAATCCAGACTGAACGTTACCCTGGAGATAGTGTAGCCTGGTGAATCGAGACTGAACGTTACTCCAGAGATAATGTAGCCCGGTGAATCCAGACTGAACGTTACCCCGGAGATAGTGTAGCCCGGTGAATCCAGACTGAACGTTACTCCAGAGATAATGTAGCCCGGTGAATCCAGACTGAACATTACTCCAGAGATAATGTAGCCCGGTGAATCCAGACTGAACATTACCCCGGAGATAATGTAGCCTGGTGAATCCAGACTGAACGTTACTCCAGAGATAGTGTAGCCCGGTGAATCCAGACTGAACGTTACCCTGGAGATAGTGTAGCCTGGTGAATCCAGACTGAACGTTACTCCAGAGATAATGTAGCCCGGTGAATCCAGATTGAACGTTACTCCGGAGATAATGTAGCCCGGTGAATCCAGAGATAATGTAGCCAGGTGAATCCAGACTGAACGTTACTCAAGAGATAATGTAGCCTGTTGAATCCAGACTGAAAGTTACTCCAGAGATAATGTAGCCCGGTGAATCCAGATTGAATGTTACTCCGGAGATAATGTAGCCCGGTGAATCCAGACTGAACATTACTCCAGAGATAATGTAGCCCGGTGAATCCAGACTGAACGTTACTCAAGAGATAATGTAGCCCGGCGAATCCAGACAACGTTACTCAAGAGATAATGTAGCCTGTTGAATCCAGACTGAAAGTTACTCCAGAGATAATGTAGCCCGGTGAATCCAGATTGAATGTTACTCCGGAGATAATGTAGCCCGGTGAATCCAGACTGAACATTACTCCAGAGATAATGTAGCCCGGTGAATCCAGACTGAACGTTACTCAAGAGATAATGTAGCCCGGCGAATCCAGACAACGTTACTCAAGAGATAATGTAGCCCGGTGAATCCAGACTGAACGTTACTCAAGAGATAATGTAGCCGTGTGAATCCAGACTGAACGTTACTCAAGAGATAATGTAGCCTGGTGAATCCAGACTGAACGTTACTCCAGAGATAATGTAGCCTGGTGAATCCAGATTGAACGCTGTCAATTTTTGGAATTCACCAGGCTAAATTATCTCTCCGTGAACATCCTCATAATCTGGTGGTGTACCACTCAGGCATGGGCACAGAGACACACACACACACTGAAATATTGTCTGAAAACATTATTGCTATGAATAGCAATGTGAAAGGATACTGTTGTCTGTCTGGTCTGAAAGAGATCTGGAGGATACAGAGCCTCATCCTCAGTCTTTTCTATTCTACCTCATACCCCTGTCACCCTCCTTCCTCACGCCCCCGCAGTCTGCTGAGTGTGTGGCAGCGTAGAGGCTAGTAGCTATAGTTGAAGTCGGGAAATGTACATACACCTTAGCCGAAATACATTTAAACTCAGTTTTTCACAATTCCTCACATTTAATCCTAGTAAAAATTCCCTGTCTTAGGTCAGTTAGGATCACCACTTTATTTTAAGAATGTGAAATGTCAGAAAAATAGTAGAGAATGATTTATTTCAGCTTTTATTTCTTTCATCACATTCCTAGTGGGTCAGAAGTTGACATACACTCAATTAGTATTTGGTAGCATTGCCTTTAAATTGTTTAACTTGGGTCAAACGTTTCGGGTAGCCTTCCACAAGCTTTCCACAATAAGTTGGGGGAATTTTGGCCCATTCCTCCTGACAAAGTTGGTGTAACTGAGTCGAGCTGGTGTAACGGTGTCAGGTTTGTAGGCCTCCTTGCTCGCACACACTTTTTCAGTTCTGCCCACAAATTTTCTATGGGATTGAGGTCAGGGCTTTGTGATGGCCACTCCAATACCTTGACTTTGTTGTCCTTAAGCCATTTTGCCACAACTTTGGAAGTATGCTTGGAGTCATTGTCCATTTGGAAGACCCATTTGCGACCAAGCTTTAACTTTTGCAAGCCTCCCCCTTTTTCCTCCAAACATAACGATGATCATTATGGCCAAACAGTTCTATTTTTTTGTTTCATCAGATCAGAGGACATTTCTCCAAAAAGTACAAACTTTGTCCCCATGTGCAGTTGCAAACCGTAGTCTGGCTTTTTTATGGCGGTTTTGGAGCAGTTTTGCAGCAAGTTCTTCCTTGCTGAGCGGCCTTTCAGGTTGTGTCGATATAGGATTTGTTTTACTGTGGATATAGATAATGTTGTGCCTGTTTCCCCCAGTATCTTCACAAGGTCCTTTGCTGTTGTTCTGGGATTTATTTGCACTATTCGCACCAAAGTATGTTCATCTCTTTGAGACAGAATACATCTCCTTCCTGAGCGGTATGACGACTGCGTGATCCCATGGTGTTTATACTTGCGTATTATTGTTTGTACAGATGAATGTGGTACCTTCAGGCGTTTGGAAATTGCTCCCAAGGATGAACCAGACTTGTGGAGGTCTACAATTTTTTTGCTGAGGTCTTGACTGATTTCTTTTGATTTTCCCATGATGTCAAGCAGAGGCACTGTTTCAATCAAATTTATTTAAATCAATCAAATTTATTTATAAAGCCCTTCTTAGCTGATGTCACAAAGTGCTGTACAGAAACCCAGCCTAAAACCCCAAACAGCAAGCAATGCAGGTGGAGAAGCACGGTGGCTAGGAAAAACTCCCTAGAAATGCCAGAACCTAGGAAGAAACCTAGAGAGTAACCAGGCTATGAGGGGTGGCCAGTACTCTTCTGGCTGTGCCAGGTGGAGATTATAACAGAACATGGCCAAGATGTTCAAATGTTCACAGATGACCAGCAGGGTCAAATAATAATATTTGTGGTTGTAGAGGGTGCAACAGGTCAGCACCTCAGGAGTAAATATCAGTTGGCTTTTCATAGCCGATCATTCAGAGTATCTCTACCGCTCCTGCTGCCTCTAGAGAGTTGAAAACAGGAGGTCCGGGACAAGGTAGCACATCCGGTGAACAGGTTGGGGTTCCATAGCCACAGGCAGAACAGTTGAAACTGGAGCAGCAGCACGACCAGGTGGACTGAGGACAGCAAGGAGTCATCAGACCAGGTAGTCCTGAGGCATGGTCCTAGGGCTCAGGTCCTCTTGAGAGAGAGAAAGAGAGAAAGAAAGAAAGAGAGAAAAAGAGAGAATTAGAGAGAGCATACTTAAATTAACACAGGACAAGACAGGAGATATATACTCCAGATATAACAGACGGACCCTAGCCCCCCGACACATAAACTACTGCAGCTGAGACAGGAGGGGTCGGGAGACACTGTGGCCCCGTCCGACGATATCCCCGGACAGGTCCAAACAGGCAGGATATAACCCCACCCACTTTGCCAAAGCACAGCCTCCACACCACTAGAGGGATATCTCCAACCACCAATTTACCATCCTGAGACAAGGCCGAGTATATCCCAACCTGTTTGAAGGTAGGCCTTGAAATACATCCACAGGTACACCTCCAATTGACTCAAATGATGTCAATTAACCTATCAGAAGCTTCTAAAGCCATTACATAATTTTCTGGAATTTTCCAAGCTGTTTAAAGGCACAGTCAACTTAGTGTATGTATGTAAACTTCTTACCCACTGGAATTGTGATACAGTGAATTATAAGTGAAATAATCTGTCTGTAAACAATTGTTAGAAAAATGACTTGTGTCATGCACAAAGTAGATGTCCTAACAGACTTGCCAAAACTATAGTTTGTTAACAAGAAATTTGTGGAGTGGTTGAAAAAACGAGTTTTAATGACTCCAACCTAAGTTGGAATTCAACTGTACATGCTATTAGTTTGTTCAGTTGGAAGGTATCTCTAGTTCCTTCCTACAGTGGGTAGCTTTGCGAAAAGCTGACACGTAGCTGTATAGCCTAGCTGGGCTGGGCTTGGCACCTATTCTTAAAGCAACTCCGTTGACAGGGATACTGGTGAAGAAATCTTTTTTGCATCACAGAGCACTCTCACTCTGAGACGCTTCATGAATATGGGCCATGATACCAACTTCCTGTTTGGCATCTAAACATGCTGCCGGGCCCCCAGACCGCATTATTTTCATAAACAGAACAAGATCAGAGTGGCTAATTATCCTGAACCTTCCCGACCCTTTCATCTCCCTGGTGACCACTGCTCAGACAGTCTGTCATTATAATGTATGTCCTGCTGTTCTCAAGCTCTTGCTGATCTTCTGTTTATCCCAGAGCAGAGGGACACTTCTGTTTATCCCAGAGCAGAGGGACACATCTGTTTATCCCAGAGCAGAGGGACACATGTTTATCCCAGAGCAGAGGGACACTTCAGGTGATTTCATCAGAACAGCTCTGGCTGCGTGTGGTCCTTGGGCTCAGAGTTGCTCATGGTAACAGACATGCGTTTTGTCGTCTCTAGATCTCTGTCTTCATGGACAGACATTTTGAGTGGATCCCTCCAATCAACATACTAATGGGGTTTTGTATGGCTCTGTTAATTTCCCTCTGTCAACTGTAGACACTGTTGCTTCCTCCTGGGGGTCTCTCTCTCTTTCTCTCTCTGTGTGTCCTTTCTTTCTTTCTCTCTCGCTCTCTCAATCTCTCTCTCTTTCTCTCTCACTCTGTGTCTTTCTCTCTCTCTCTCACTCTCTCTCTGTGTGTGTCTTTCTCTCTCTCTTTCTGTGTGTCTGCCTGCCTGCATGCGTCTCTCCCTCTGTGTGTCTCTGGGTCTCTCCCTCTCTGTGTCTCTGGGTCTCTCCCTCTCTGTGTCTCTGGGTCTCTCCCTCTGTGTGTCACTGGGTCTCTCCCTCTGTGTGTCTCTGGGTCTCTCCCTCTGTGTGTCTCTGGGTCTCTCCCTCTGTGTGTCTCTGGGTCTCTCCCTCTGTGTGTCTCTGGGTCTCTCCCTCTGTGTGTCTCTCTGCTGTTAGAAGGCAGTTGGTGCATCTCACCACTGTGTTGTATCTCTCTTGGCTCTAATGATCTCGAACTCTGCATTCCTCTCATAGCTGATCTGAGTCCCTGTCTGCACCGACTGACCGACCGACCGACCGACCGACCGACCAACTGACCGGCAAGCAGTCCAACAGACCCGCTGGCCCGGACCAAACATTCCTCAGCCGCTCTAAACACACACTGGAGGCCACACACACACACAAGCTGCACACTCTCTAGGGTCCTGTTGACCGCCTGCCGCAAACTCAGCTTGCCCGATGCCTCTGCCTCTGCCTCTCTCTCTCTCTCTCTCTCTCTCTCTCTCTCTCTTTATTTCACTTGAGCACTCTGCCTCTCCTAAATCCCGAGGTCTTCATTGTGTTCAGTAGATTTTGTTTCCCTGATTTATAACCCTGGCCGTTCTGGCTCCTAGCCTAGATGTGGTGATGTGTCCCAAACGGTATCTGGTGAGCCCTAAGGGCCCTGGTAAGAAGTAGTGAATAAGGAGCCATTTGGCCCCTAGCCAAGATGAAGATACAGTCTCAGGGTATAATTAGTTCTGCTGGCCTCCCTCACATCATAGACCCTCTATAATGAAAAACATGCAGCTGGACTGGTGAACAAGGACTACTTTTGAGTGCCCTTTACTGTCTAACGGCATACGTGTCCAGTAGGTGTGATCTCACAGATAAGTGCCATTACATCTCAATTTCACTGTACAAAAGAAGTACTGGAGACTTTACATAGTCTGTAGTGGGTTTGTACAGTACAGTGTATTTACCGTCTCTATGAATGACCACTACACTGTCCACTACAGTATGTGCAGCACAGGGGATCTTTGTAATGTCACAGGCAGACAGTAACTGAGTTGTAGGGGGAGACCAGTAACTGAGCTGTAGGGGGAGACCAGTAACTGAGTTGTAGGGGGAGACCAGTAACTGAGTTGTAGGGGAGACCAGTAACTGAGTTGTAGGGGGGAGACCAGTAACTGAGTTGTAGTGGGGAGACCAGTAACTGAGTTGTAGGGGAGACCAGTAACTGAGTTGTAGGGGAGACCAGTAACTGAGTTGTAGGGAGACCAGTAACTGAGTTGTAGGGGAGACCAGTAACTGAGTTGTAGGGGGAGACCAGTAACTGAGCTGTAGGGGGAGACCAGTAACTGTGTTGTAGGGGAGACCAGTAACTGAGTTGTAGGGGAGACCAGTAACTGAGTTGTAGGGGGAGACCAGTAACTGAGTTGTAGGGAGACCAGTAACTGAGTTGTAGGGGAGACCAGTAACTGAGTTGTAGGGAGACCAGTAACTGAGTTGTAGGGGAGACCAGTAACTGAGCTGTAGGGGAGACCAGTAACTGAGTTGTAGGGGAGACCAGTAACTGAGTTGTAGGGGAGACCAGTAACTGAGTTGTAGGGGAGACCAGTAACTGAGTTGTAGGGGAGACCAGTAACTGAGTTGTAGTGGGAGACCAGTAACTGAGTTGTAGGGGAGACCAGTAACTGAGTTGTAGGGAGACCAGTAACTGAGTTGTAGGGGAGACCAGTAACTGAGTTGTAGGGGAGACCAGTAACTGAGTTGTAGGGAGACCAGTAACTGAGTTGTAGGGGAGACCAGTAACTGAGTTGTAGGGAGACCAGTAACTGAGTTGTAGGGAGACCAGTAACTGAGTTGTAGGGGAGACCAGTAACTGTGTTGGAGGAGACCAGTAACTGAGTTGTAGGGGAGACCAGTAACTGAGTTGTAGGGGAGACCAGTAACTGTGTTGGAGGGAGACCAGTAACTGAGTTGTAGGGAGACCAGTAACTGAGTTGTAGGGGAGACCAGTAACTGTGTTGGAGGAGACCAGTAACTGAGTTGTAGGGAGACCAGTAACTGAGTTGTAGGGAGACCAGTAACTGAGTTGTAGGGGAGACCAGTAACTGAGTTGTAGGGGGAGACCAGTAACTGAGTTGTAGGGGGAGACCAGTAACTGAGCTGTAGGGGAGACCAGTAACTGAGTTGTAGGGAGACCAGTAACTGAGTTGTAGGGAGACCAGTAACTGAGTTGTAGTGGGGAGACCAGTAACTGAGTTGTAGGGGAGACCAGTAACTGAGTTGTAGGGAGACCAGTAACTGAGTTGTAGGGGAGACCAGTAACTGAGTTGTAGGGGAGACCAGTAACTGAGCTGTAGGGGAGACCAGTAACTGAGTTGTAGGGGGGAGACCAGTAACTGAGTTGTAGGGGGAGACCAGTAACTGAGCTGTAGGGGGAGACCAGTAACTGAGTTGTAGTGGGAGACCAGTAACTGAGTTGTAGGGGAGACCAGTAACTGAGTTGTAGGGGGAGACCAGTAACTGAGTTGTAGGGAGACCAGTAACTGAGTTGTAGGGGAGACCAGTAACTGAGTTGTAGGGGAGACCAGTAACTGAGTTGTAGGGAGACCAGTAACTGAGTTGTAGGGAGACCAGTAACTGAGTTGTAGGGGAGACCAGTAACTGAGTTGTAGGGGGAGACCAGTAACTGAGTTGTAGGGGGAGACCAGTAACTGAGTTGTAGGGGAGACCAGTAACTGAGTTGTAGGGAGACCAGTAACTGAGTTGTAGGGGGGAGACCAGTAACCAAGTTGTAGTGGGGAGACCAGTAACTGAGTTGTAGGGGGGAGACCAGTAACTGAGTTGTAGTGGGAGACCAGTAACCAAGTTGTAGTGGGGAGACCAGTAACTGAGTTGTAGTGGGGAGACCAGTAACTGAGTTGTAGGGGGAGACCAGTAACTGAGTTGTAGTGGGGAGACCAGTAACTGAGCTGTAGGGGGAGACCAGTAACTGAGTTGTAGGGGGAGACCAGTAACTGAGCTGTAGGGGGGAGACCAGTAACTGAGCTGTAGGGGGAGACCAGTAACTGAGTTGTAGGGGGAGACCAGTAACTGAGTTGTAGGGGAGACCAGTAACTGAGTTGTAGTGGGGAGACCAGTAACTGAGTTGTAGGGGGAGACCAGTAACTGAGTTGTAGGGGGAGACCAGTAACTGAGTTGTAGTGGGGAGACCAGTAACTGAGTTGTAGGGGGGAGACCAGTAACTGAGTTGTAGGGGGAGACCAGTAACTGAGTTGTAGGGGAGACCAGTAACTGAGTTGTAGGGGGGAGACCAGTAACTGAGTTGTAGGGGGGAGACCAGTAACTGAGTTGTAGGGAGACCAGTAACTGAGTTGTAGGGGGAGACCAGTAACTGAGTTGTAGGGGAGACCAGTAACTGAGTTGTAGGGGGAGACCAGTAACTGAGTTGTAGGGGAGACCAGTAACTGAGTTGTAGGGGAGACCAGTAACTGAGTTGTAGGGGAGACCAGTAACTGAGTTGTAGGGGAGACCAGTAACTGAGTTGTAGGGGGAGACCAGTAACTGAGTTGTAGGGGAGACCAGTAACTGAGTTGTAGGGGGGAGACCAGTAACTGAGTTGTAGGGGAGACCAGTAACTGAGTTGTAGGGGAGACCAGTAACTGAGTTGTAGGGGGGAGACCAGTAACTGAGTTGTAGGGGAGACCAGTAACTGAGTTGTAGGGGGGAGACCAGTAACTGAGTTGTAGGGGGGAGACCAGTAACTGAGTTGCAGCAAGATAAATCACAGGCAGCAAATGGCTTTTTCTCCTCAGCAGTTCAGACAGCCGTCATCTGTCTATGTGGGAGCACCATTAGTCTCAGAAGACTGCGTTTACATGCTAATAACTGAATATTAAACTGATTATGGCAGTAGGCCGAGTATGTCATTAGTCATGTAAAAATCTTTCTCTGCTCATCTTAAATCAGCGTAAGGTTGTAATCAAAGTAAGCGATCAAATTATTAGGACATGTAAACGGCTTAATCGGAGTTCCAGCTGTGTATTTGATCTATTCGTATGCCAGCATTGGTAACGCAAGCCTCTAAGTTCGATAAACTGAAAAATATGCATAACTATTTTTCCAAATACAAACTTTATATGTCCGAAACTCAGAATCAAATAGTCTTTACAAAAATAACATGGTCGCTGTGGTAGAACGTTTAGTTTGATTGCCGATTTTCTGCATTTATCAGAGTGCCCGATTTCACACGTGTCCAATGTAAACAGGATTATTAAGGAAATCGTTCTTGCAGAGCATGCCAACTTTTGAAATATTATATTAAATCGGATTTATTGTGCAGTGTGCATGTAACTGGCATGGCTGCTCGCTACCTTGAAGCTGTACTCTCCACTGGCAGTTCTGGGGGTGGGGAGGGCAGGGGGCCAGTGCCCCTGTGACAATTTTGGACCCCCTTGTGGCCCCCCTAAATGTGGAGTATGAAATTATTTTTGCATAACAAATTTTTGCTATCGTTCTTTTTTCAGTGGCAACGCGGAACACTAATTAACTACTTAGGGAGCAGTGGGGCACTACCCGGTGAAACCCGGTGAAATGTAAGGCGCCAAATTCAAAATCCAAAAGTTGAATTATTAAACATTCATCAATATACAAGTGTTGCATAGTCATCAAAAGCTCTGCTTCTTGGCAATATCACAGCGTTGTCAGATTTCAAGACTTTACGGCGAAAGCACAACATTTGATTGTTTGAGGATAGCACCTACAATATTTAACCATTAGCATAAATTCATAAACCAGCGCGGTTCACACAAAACCCATTTTACAGCGAAAACAAATCCCTTACCTTTCGAAGAACTTCTGCTGAGGGCTTCCCAAGTGTCCAACGAAGACATCCAATGGTTCTTTTGTTAGAAAAAGTAATTTATTATATCCATAAATCTCAGTTTGGTTGGCGTGTTATGATCATAAAATCCACCGTTGAGTCGCCCATTGAACCGTGAAGAGAACACGTTCAAATTATACCTATAAACTTTCTACAAACTAATCAAACATCATTTTTAATGTATCCTTAGGTATCCTTTTGTGTATATTTGCTGTAATATTTCAACCGGATCATAACGTGAACGATAGGAAAGAAAAATAAAGTGGTGCGCGTTCACAATCTCGCGCGCGTCAAACCTTGTTTACAAAAGTGGTCCTGTTATAGAAATTTTGTTCTCAATGTTCACAAACTGAACTTCAATTAAACGAACTCTGTTACCCAGTATTTGTAAGATACTGGTTGAAATAAGACAGACAGAAGCCCAGTATACAATGGTCAAGTGTAAATGGTTTAATTCAGGAGAGCTCTGGGCTCTAAAAGGTGTACACAGTCTTTTATATGGTACAATGTTGAAATACAAAGATACAAAGGCCCCACCATTTCCAAGAAATAGTGTCTTCCCACAGTACCCATTCATTCCTTATCACAATCTTCGCAACATAAGTCAAACTTGGGCGGTTCTTTAACTATCCCCCCTGTCTTCAAGGACAGGAGCCTCTCGCATGTGTCTGGTAGAATCAAATAATTCTTTGTTCTCCCAGATACTCCCTAAATGAAATCATACTAGCCTGTTCCCCTTCCACAAACTTCATTTCTAGACACACATATTAATTGGACTACCATTTTGTCTTATAACCCTATCTCTATTGCATACATTTTCAGAATGGAATATTCTTATATGTACAAACATTTAGTCATAACCATCAAATCTATAACAGGTCCCCTGACTACTTCCTCTTCCTATCTGTTTTGCTTACTCCTAGAACTCCCAGTCTTTGTATAGAGACTGTTGACATCTAGTGGAAGCCATAGGTACTGCAGTCTCAGTCCTGGTTAAAATAAAAATGAATAGGCAGCCTGGAGAAGATCAAGTACAAAATAAACTGCAAATCCAGATGGATTTTCCTCGGGTTTTCCCCTGCTATATCAGTTCTGTTATACTCACATACATTATTTTAACACTCTTAGAAACTTCAGAGTGTTTCCTATCCAATAGTACTAATTATGTGCATATCCTATTTTCTGGGCCTGAGTGGCAGGCATTTTACTTTGGGCACGCCAGACTCTCCAAAACCGTCACCTATGCAGCCGCTCCCTAAGAAGTTAAACCCACTCATTTACTAGAGGGACATGGTCTTTTGCCTGCTAATGCCTGCAAAGCAGTGAATTAAACGATATGACAACAATAACGTCTAATGTAACTGGCCCCAGTTTGGCCCCCCCAGTTGAAATGGTCTAGAACTGCCACTGGTACTCTCTATCTCTCAAAGGGGCCCATACATATTTCGGGGTTATTTACACCTCGATCACACCGCGACACCAGAAGTACATTAACTTCCAATGGAATTCTGCATTGTAAAGGCAGTTGCAGCGCGCGTTCGGTGTCTTGCAAGTTGGATTTATCGAACGTGTGCGTCAAACTGTATGCTGTAAGACGGCTTGATAGACACGGTAGGAGAAGGTGAATGTTGATTTTTTGTTGCGCACACATCCAGATGATGCTGCGTACCATTTTGCGCAATAAAACACTGTAGGTGTGATAGAGGCTTTACACCTCATGTCCATCAGATGCATCCTATAGGAGTCCAATAAAACACTGTAGGTGTGATAGAGGCTTTACACCTCATGTCCATCAGATGCATCCTATAGGAGTCCAATAAAACACTGTAGGTGTGATAGAGGCTTTACACCTCATGTCCATCAGATGCATCCTATAGGAGTCCAATAAAACACTGTAGGTGTGATAGAGGCTTTACACCTCTTGTCCATCAGATGCATCCTATAGGAGTCCAATAAAACAAAATCCTACCAGATGTTATCCTATAGGAGTCCAAAAGGATTGGTTCCAAAATCTGATCAGATTTTTCTTTTGGTCATACTGCAAATGAACTTGCGGCCTTGAATCCATTCCATTCCAACTCTGTGCGGTGCTGTTCCGTGCCTGTGCATCTTCAGCGTTATTAAACCACATCGACTGGAATCCTACCGGTCTGTTGTCTGTGGCCTTACCATCACACGGGAGCGAACACATGAAGTAAAACCTAAAGAATACGCAGTCCACCAAGTCCTCACTTACAATGGGGCGGCAGGTAAGGTTGCTGGATCGAATCCCCGAGCTGACAAGGTAAAAAATCTGTCGTTCTGCCCCTGAACAAGGCAGTTAACCCACTGTTCCCCGGTAGGCCGTCATGGGAAAATAAGAATTTGTTCTTAACTAGTTAAATAAAGGTTCAATTATAAAATATATACATATTTTTCCCAGATACCGTGTTTTTTTAGTAAGTTTAGTTTGAACAGGTGTTATAGATTTTATGTTTTGATGACTAAATGTTTGTACTTAATACTAAGAATATTCCATTCTGAAAATGTACAGTGGGGAAAAAAAGTATTTAGTCAGCCACCAATTGTGCAAGTTCTCTCACTTAAAAAGATGAGAGAGGCCTGTAATTTTCAGCATAGGTACACTTCAACTATGACAGACAAAATGAGGAAAAAAAATGCAGAAAATCACATTGTAGGATTTTTTTATGAATTTATTTGCAAATTATGGTGGAAAATAAGTATTTGGTCAATAACAAAAGTTTATCTCAATACTTTGTTATATACCCTTTGTTGGCAATGACAGAGGTCAAACGTTTTCTGTAAGTCTTCACAAGGTTTTCACACACTGTTGCTGGTATTTTGGCCCATTCCTCCATGCAGATCTCCTCTAGAGCAGTGATGTTTTGGGGCTGTCGCTGGGCAACACGGACTTTCAACTCCTCCAAAGATTTTCTATGGGGTTGAGATCTGGAGACTGGCTAGGCCACTCCAGGACCTTGAAATGCTTCTTCACGGCCACTCCTTCGCTGGTTGCCGGCGGTGTGTTTGGGATCATTGTCATGCTGAAAGACCCAGCCACGTTTCATCTTCAATGCCCTTGCTGATGGAAGGAGGTTTTCACTCAAAATCTCACGATACATGGCCCCATTCATTCTTTCCTTTACACGGATCAGTCGTCCTGGTCCCTTTGCAGAAAAACAGCCCCAAAGCATGATGTTTCCACCCCCATGCTTCACAGTAGGTATGGTGTTCTTTGGATGCAACTCAGCATTCTTTGTCCTCCAAACACGACGAGTTGAGTTTTTACCAAAAGTTATATTTTGGTTTCATCTGACATTCTCCCAATCCTCATCTGGATCATCCAAATGCTCTCTAGCAAACTTTAGACGGGCCTGAACATGTACTGGCTTAAGCAGGGGGACACGTCTGGCACTGCAGGATTTGAGTCCCTGGCGTAGTGTGTTACTGATGGTAGGCTTTGTTACTTTGGTCCCAGCTCTCTGCAGGTCATTCACTAGGTCCCCGTGTGGTTCTGGGATTTTTGCTCACCGTTCTTGTGATCATTTTGACCCCACGGGTGAGATCTTGCGTGGAGCCCCAGATCGAGGAAGATTATCAGTGGTCTTGTATGTCTTCCATTTCCTAATAATTGCTCCCACAGTTGATTTCTTCAAACCAAGCTGCTTACCTATTGCAGATTCAGTCTTCCCAACCTGGTGCAGGTCTACAATTTTGTTTCTGGTGTCCTTTGACAGCTCTTTGGTCTTGGCCATAGTGGAGTTTGGAGTGTGACTGTTTGAGGTTGTGGACAGGTGTCTTTTATACTGATAACAAGTTCAAACAGGTGCCATTAATACAGGTAATGAGTGGAGGACAGAGGAACCTCTTAAAGAAGAAGTTACAGGTCTGTGAGAGCCAGAAATCTTGCTTGTTTGTATGTGACCAAATACTTATTTTCCACCATAATTTGCAAATAAATTCATAAAAAATCCTACAATGTGATTTTCTGGATTTGTTTTCCTCATTTTGTCTGTCATAGTTGAAGTGTACCTATGATGAAAATTACAGGCCTCTCTCATCTTTTTAAGTGAGAGAACTTGCACAATTGGTGGCTGACTAAATACTTTTTTTCCCCACTGTATGCAATAGAGATAGGGTTACAAGACAAATGGTAGTCCAATTAATATGTGTGTGTGTCTAGATATTAACTTTGTGTGCAGAAGTGCAACAAGCTGGTATGACTTCATTTAGGGGGTGTCTGGGAGAACAAAGAATTATTTGATTCTACCAGACACATGCGAGAGGCCCCTGCCCTTGAGGACAGGAGAGATAGTTAACAGAACCTCCCAAGTTTGACTTATGTGCAAAGATTGTGATAAGGAATGAATGGGTACTGTGGGAAGACACTATTTTCTTGGAGAGGGTGGGGGAAGTGGTGGGAATTTGTATTTCAACATTGTACCATATAAAAGACTGTGTACACCTTTTAGAGCTCAGAGCTCTCCTGAATAAACAATTTGATATTTGACCATTGTAGACTGTGTTCCTGTCTGTCATATTTCAACCAGTATCTTACAAATTCTGGGTTACAGACGGAGTTGTTTAATTGAAGTTCAGTTTGTGAACATTGAGAACAAAATTTCTATAACAAGAGGATGTCAAAGTCACCATTATTAGTCAGTTGTACAACCGAATGCCTTCAACTGAAATGTGTCTTCCGCATTTAATCCAACCCCTCTGAATCAGAGAGGTGCGGGGGGCTGCCTTAATCGACATCCACGTCTTCGGCGCCCGGGGAACAGTGGGTTAACTGCCTTGTTCAGGGCACAGAACGACAGATTTTTACCTTGTCAGCTGGGGGATTCAAGCTTGCAACCCTCTGGTTACAAGTCCAACGCTCTAACCACTAGGCTACCTGCCGCCCCTAATGTGCATCCCGACTCCCTCCTTCCCATTCTATAATTTCAACGTGATGTCAATATGAGTGATTAACAAATAAGTGTTGCGTTTCTCTTTCCGTTTCAGTGACCCTACGAATCAAAATGCATCACTCCGAAATGTACCTGTTTGATTTCAGCAGGTTGTCTGTCCTGTAAACAATATTCCCGATTTTGAGTTGTTCGTTTCAACAGTGCATACAACCTGTAATCAATTGTCAGCACAATAGGGTACGCAGTTTATAAAGGTATATATACTGTATATGATTACTATTGTGGCAGATGTATGTGTAGGTAGTGCATTTTATATATCACAAACTGTTTACACTTCAAAATTGTGTTTTGACATTGGGCTATTTATCCAAAATTATTGTCAACAGAAAGCAGCATCATTTTCAACCTACAGTATGTTTTAGCAATATAAACTGAACTTTTAACATTCATTGAATTACTTAAGTAAAAACTGCTGAATGAGTCCAAAAACGTGATGTGATTCATTTATTTTGATGATCTACCATAAATCATGAAAACAGGGTTGACTTGCCTATAATAAGGCACATATAATGTATTTAGCAATAACAAACATTTATCATCTGCTATAACAATACACTGACTCAAAAACGACATACAAATGACTACAATTTACCTAGCTAGCTAGTCACCTGACAGGCTAAATGTGTCTAACCGTAGCTTCTTAGCCGGCATAAAAACGAGTACATAAAATGCTGTACAATGAGGAAAATATGGCTAAAACATTGACAACTGTAAAATACTGTAATCCCAGTTATTGCATTCACTCACAGTATCTGTATATACACCTGTAGTTCTGTAGATATTTGATCTCCATCCAATTGGAATAGCTGGTGAATAGCATGATATTCTCATGCTTAAAACCTCTTAGGGATCCAATCCTGTGAACGGGTTCGATTTTGCCAACATCCGGTGAAATACAGAGCGCCAAATTCAAAAAAAAATAATAATAATTTTAAACATTCCAGAAAATACAAGTGTTGCACACCATTCAAAAGCTTAGAATCTTGTTAATCTAACAGCGTTGTCAGATTTCAAAAAGGCTTTACGGCTAAAGCAGAACATTTGATTGTCTGAGGACAGCGCCCCGCTCAAATATTCAATTAGCATAATAACATAACCAGCAGAGGTGTCACAAAACTCACAAATAGCATAAAATAAATCGCTTACCTTTGAAGAGATTCATCTGATGGCATACCAAAGCGTCCCGGTTACACAATAAAAGGTCCTTTTGTTCGATAAAGTCCCTCTTTATATCCATAAAGCTCCGTTTGGTTGGCGCGTTTTGTTCAGTAATCCACCTGCCCAAAGGCTTTCATCCATGCAGACAAACAATATCCCAAAAGTACCGGTAAAGTTAGTCGAAAAAAGTCAAATAGCGTTTGTAATCAATACTCAGGTACCCTAAAATGAATATAAACTATAATATTTCAGACGGAATATAACCTGCTGAATAGAAGAGAAAAATAACTAAGCGGGCACTCCCTGTTACACGCAAAATCCACAATAGGACACATGACGAGACCTCAGGAAGAACTTGTCTTTCTCCATGGTTTTTCATGATAAAACCTTCAAACATTTTTCTAAAGACTGTTGACATCTAGTGGAAGCCATAGGAACTGCAATCTGGGGGTTAAAATATAAGGCTTTGAATAGCATGCCAATTGAAAACAGTGTGACATGACTGATTCAGACATCCCGGATGGATTTTGCTCAGGTTTCTGCCTGCCATATCAGTTCTGTTATACTCACGGACATTATTTTAACAGTTTTAGAAACATCAGAGTGTTTCCTATCCAAAGCTACTAATTATATGCATATCCTAGCTTCTGGGCCTGAGTAACAGGCAGTTTACTTTGGGCACGTTTTTCATCCCGAACTTCAAAATACTGCCCCCTAGACCAAACAGGTTAAATTCAAGGTCAGAATATGCGTAGAGTGAAAAGTGTGTAAAACGGAATTACGTTCCATTTAGTTCGTGTCTACACTTGACATTTACATGAGACTTCTGCCCCCTCAGAATACGAAGATTTACATTGAAAAGACGAGTATAGACAGACGCATTGCGTGCCGATGTCTCCTGACTGGACACAATCAGGCTACAGTTTTGCACCTATCATCAGCACTCCTCCCACAAGGCTCCAGAAAACGGACTGTTTTGGGACAGAGTGGCACCTTTTCATTAAGGCGCTGGAGGAAATACGTTCCTAGCGTGTGAGGAATATGTTTGCTGGACTCGTATGCTTGCCAGCTAAAATATATTTAGAAGGAAAAAATATATATATTTGGCTAGAGTTTGCAATCACATCACTTGCTAAGCATGCTGGCTAGCTACAGAGGTTAGCTGGCTTCTTAGCTTCTGCCATCAGTTGTTGTTGTTACCATATTTTGCCTATTCCACCGTTTGCAGAATGCATACTGGCATTTGAATATAGTGAAAGGGAGTCCGGACACACTGGACACATTTAAACATAGGTGTAGAAGCATGTGTTTGGAATTCCATTTGACCTTTATTTAACTAGGCAAGTCAGTTTAAGAACAAATTCCTATTTTCAATGACGGCCTACCAGGGAACAGTGGGTAAACTGCCTTGTTCAGGGGGGCAGAACGACAGCTTTGGGATTTCGGTTACTAGTCCAACGCTCTAACCACTAGACACGGCCTAACATGCGCTTAACTCGGGTTGGAATTCCCCCTTAAGGGAGTGGCTACTCGACTATTCCCAGGTTTTTCCCGGTTTTGCGACAGTGAGCTCTACTTAACTTCCTCCTCATCTCCTCCTCAGGTCTCCATGCTGCCCCATGCCGCTGCCATCAAAGCTGGGGCTTGTCCTTGGTGTTCCAGGGTGCTGACATGGCTAGCCCCT
Organism: Brachymystax lenok tsinlingensis; assembly: GCA_030435695.1. Taxonomy (NCBI): domain Eukaryota; kingdom Metazoa; phylum Chordata; class Actinopteri; order Salmoniformes; family Salmonidae; genus Brachymystax; species Brachymystax lenok. The sequence continues at coordinate 39,848,605 of CM059803.1, forward strand.
AACTGTGCTGGGTCTGGGGTGTTGTTCTGGGGTGTGTTGGGGCAACATGAGGGGTGCAGGTGGGATGGTTCCTCAGGGGAGACTCTCTCCTGTGTCTCTCTGTGTGTGTGTGTGTGTCTCTCTATGTCTCTCTCTATGTCTCTCTCTCTGTGTGTGTCTGTCTCGCTCTCTCTGTGTGTCTCTCTCTCTGTGTGTGTGTGTGTAATTGTCACCCCATGATAAATAGCTATGCCAACATTCTCACCCGCCGCACAGCTGGGCTGCCCACTCTGTCCTGAGGCAGATGGATCGTCCTTTGTGCTCGCTCACCTCCACCGTAGCATTAATCTCCTTCCTGGTAAGAGACCAGCTCCGACCCGCGGTGGCCGCCGAATAATAAACTCACAGGCGACGGTGGGTAAACGCAGTGCTCAAGGCCCTCAGGTCGTTTGTGAGCGAGTGCGTGTGCATGTGTTTGACAAGCACCACCCCGGAGAGATGATAGCCAAACAAGATGTTTAAATGCATACTGCTCCCAGACCCTTCCTCTTTCACCTTGGGGAGAGAGAGGGGGAGAGAGAGGGTGGAGGGGGGGAGGGCGAGGAAGAGAGGGGAGGCAATATGTCCCTCCTAATTTTTGATGTAAATGATATCTCTCTCTGAAGATTCAACTGTAATGGACTCTCCTCAAACCACATATTTTGTCGTTTGGACCTGAGGCCAGATTTCCCATTGCCTTTCCTAGAGCTGTCTGCACTATTTCACAAGGTAGTGTATGAATTGAGGAAATTGACTAATCTAATACTGTCTTGCCACTTTAGTTCAGTTTGGATGGCTCAATAATATACTGTAGACACTGCAAAACTGGTCACTTAGTGATCAAGTAAAACCCTCTGTTGATATCACTTCTCTATGGCCTTAAGTCTTGTGATTGACACAAAACCCCAATAGAATGGCTCGTTGGCGTTCTGATCTCTAGCCCAGGGAGTCAGCAGTGCATGATGTCTTGTACAAGTTCACTACGCAGCACAGGTGTTAATCAGAGGCCCGTTGTACACCGCACTAGTTGTACAACACGTTTGACACAATGGCTGTGATAAAAAAACTGCTCGTTTTGCAATACAGAAATACAATTTTAAAGTACACACTCAACGCTTCAAAATGGTATATCATACACTGTAGTTGGCGAAAACGATAGGAAAGTTGATAGAACAAGTAGGGAGAAAATACCCTTTTATGAGATTTTCCAGCCAGGTCACTCGTGACAAGTCAGTTGTCGACGTCCCTCCATGTCTGAGGACGCCTGGAAGTTAAGTGGAAACAAGCCACTAGGGGCAACAGTGAGCGTTGTTACCTTCAAGTAGGCTTTGGTTTTGCTAGGGCATGGTGGTTGCAAGGTTGCAAGTTCAAATCCAGGAATAGAAAGCTGTTTTCTATCCCAAACCTTAACCCTTAAACATTCAGAGTTAATGCTTAATCTTAAACACTTTGAAATTTGATGTATGAGAAACATGGATGAACGTCTAATTCTGATGTGAAACTGTGAGAGCGCGTTGAGTTTCACTCTTCCTAGAGAGCTCTTATTTTCTAACGCCCATTTAGAATTGTTCACGCCCTCTTAAGCCTTAGCCCCACCCATCTCTTTAAGAATTCACCTGTAAACGCATGACCAACCAACAGCATGGTCAACCCCCTCCATTATCTCAGCCAATTATGGCTAGCCAGGAAGGATCTTTCCTCCATATAGCTCAGTGCTTTCACCTTGGCTAAACTCAGAATGTAACATGTGTATTCATATTTACGGATCCCATACCAGTTTGTAATTGAGGCACATTAAAGTTCACATGTTCAAGAAGGCCTTTCTGCAAACAGGCCTTCTGAAGTAGGACCTAGAGTCAAACAGGCCTTCTGAAGTAGGACCTAGAGTCAAACGGACCTTCTGAAGTAGGAACTAGAGTCAAACAGGCCTTCTGAAGTAGAACCTAGAGTCAAACAGGCCTTCTGAAGTAGGACCTAGAGTCAAACAGGCCTTCTGAAGTAGGACCTAGAGTCAAACGGGCCTTCTGAAGTAGGAACTAGAGTCAAACGGACCTTCTGAAGTAGGAACTAGAGTCAAACGGGCCTTCTGAAGTAGGACCTAGAGTCAAACGGGCCTTCTGAAGTAGGAACTAGAGTCAAACGGACCTTCTAAAGTAGGAACTAGAGTCAAACAGGCCTTCTGAAGTAGGACCTAGAGTCAAACAGGCCTTCTGAAGTAGGACCTAGAGTCAAACAGGCCTTCTGAAGTAGGAATATGTGTGCATAAAAACTCTGTATCACAACCGTTTTACCAAACGTGTTATACATGAGTTGCACAGCTTTAGTGTGTACCGTGCCAGATAGATGAGGCTATAATCCCTTGGCTCAGTGGCTGTGGAGCTTTTCACAAGATCAATGTACCATGACTGTGGAGAGTGGAGACCACACTGCCTAGAGCCTGCCTCTTGAGATAAATGTGTGTGTGTGGCAGAGCTGGGCAGTTTGCTGCTGAGCCCAGAAATTAGAGAGGAAATGGCAGAGGGCCGTTTAGTGCAAAGAGCTACTAAAGCTGGTCTGTGATAGAGCTACTAAAGCTGGTCTGTGATAGAGCTACTAAAGCTGGTCTGTGATAGCGCTACTAAAGCTGGTCTGTGATAGAGCTACTAAAGCTGGTCTGTGATAGAGCTACTAAAGCTGGTCTGTGACAGCGCTATTAAAGCTGGTCTGTGATAGCGCTACTAAAGCTGGTCTGTGATAGAGCTACTAAAGCTGGTCTGTGATAGAGCTACTAAAGCTGGTCTGTGACAGCGCTATTAAAGCTGGTCTGTGATAGAGCTACTAAAGCTGGTCTGTGATAGAGCTACTAAAGCTGGTCTGTGATAGCGCTACTAAAGCTGGTCTGTGATAGAGCTACTAAAGCTGGTCTGTGACAGCGCTATTAAAGCTGGTCTGTGATAGAGCTACTAAAGCTGGTCTGTGACAGAGCTACTAAAGCTGGTCTGTGATAGAGCTACTAAAGCTGGTCTGTGATAGAGCTACTAAAGCTGGTCTGTGATATTTAACTCAGAGCACTGTAGGACAACTCTACTTAATGAGGAGCTGTGCTGTAAAGCCTGGAAATGGCTTGAACAGTGTTTTACTAGGGCTAAACTATCCTAAAGCAGTGCGCAGGTCCAAGCTCTGAGGCAGGGGAAAATAGACGCGCAGTAGGCCAAACATTTTTGGTGTGCATTCCCTTTTGAGGAACTTGATTGACCCTAACGTATTGATTAGAATATAATCAACTGTGATCAAATAGAAATATTAAAGGATTACCTAAAATTCAATCAATCACATTTATTTATAAAGCCCTTTTTACATCAGCAGATATCAAAGTGCCTGTACAGAAACTCAGCCTAAAACCCCAAACAGCAAACAATGCAAATGTAGAAGCACGGCTGCTAGGAAAAACTCCCTAGAAAGGCAGGAACCTAGGAAGAAACCTAGAGAGGAACCAGGCTGTGAGGGGTGGCCAGTCCTCTTCTGGCTGTGCCGGGTGGAGATTATAACAGAACATGGCCAAGATGTTCAAATGTTCATAGATGACCAGCAGGGTCAGATAATAATAAACAGTGGTTGTAGAGGGTGCAACAGGTCAGCACCTCAGGAGTAAATGTCTGTTGGCTTTTCATAGCCGATCATTCAGAGTTAGAGACAGCAGGTGCGGTAGAGAGAGAGTCCAAAACAGCAGGTCCGGGACAAGGTAGCACGTCCAGTGAACAGGTCAGGGTTCCATAGCCGCAGGCAGAACAGTTGAAACTGGAGAAGCAGCACGACCAGGTGGACTGGGGACAGCAAGGAGTCATCAGGCCAAGTAGTCCTGAGGCATGGTCCTAGGGCTCAGGTCCTCCGAGAGAAGAGAAAGTGACAGAATTAGAGGGAGCATACTTAAATTCACACAGGACACCGGATAAGACAGGATAAATACTCCAGATATAACAGACGGACCCTAGCCCCCCGACACATATAAACTACTGCAGCATAAATACTGGGGGCTGAGACAGGAGGGGTCGGGAGACACTATGGCCCCGTCCGACAATACCCACGGACAGGGTCAACCAGGCAGGATATAACCCCACCCACTTTGCCAAGGCACAGCCCCCACACCACTAGAGGGATATCTCCAACCACCAACTTACCATCCTGAGACAAGGCCGAGTATAGCCCACAAAGATCTCCACAGCACGATCCCGAGGCGGGCGCCAACCCGGACAGGAAGATCACGTCAGTGACGCACCAGTAAGCCAGTGACAGCCCCTATAATAGGGTTAGAGGCAGAGAATCCCAGTGGAGAGAGGGGAACCGGCCAGGCAGAGACAGCAAGGGCGGTTCGTCGCTCCAGTGCCTTTCCGTTCACCTTCACACCCCTGGGCCAGACTACACTCAATCATAGGACCTACTGAAGAGATGAGGCTTCAGTAAAGACTTACAGGTCGAGTCTCTCACATTGATAGGCAGACCATTCCATAAAAATGGAGCTCTATAGGAGAAAGCCCTGCCTCCAGCTGTTTGCTTAGATGTTCTAGGGACAGTAAGGAGGCCTGCGTCTTGTGATAGTAGCGTACGTGTAGTTATGTACGGCAGGACCAAATCGGAAAGATAGGTAGGAGCAAGCCCATGTAATGCTTTGTAGGTTAGCAGTAAAACCTTGAAAATCAGTCCTTGCCTTAATAGGAAGCCAGTGTAGAGAGGCTAGCACTGGACTTATATGATCAAATGTTTTGGGTTCTAGTCAAGATTCTAGCAGCCGTGTTTAGCACTAACTGAAGTTTATTTAGTGCTTTATCCGGGTAGCCGGAAAGTAGAGCATTGCAGTTGAAATATAAACCGACACTATCTGTGCTCATTTTGCATCTCTCTCTCTCTACAGCACCCCCTGGGGGTCATGTCTCAGTAGTGCCTGGTGTTTTCCCCACTCCTCTCCCTATGAGTCCGGCTCTACTCTGGCGGTTCCTGATCTAATGCCTTTAGCAGCTGTTGGTGAGGAAAGGGAGAGGGGGACTTGTGGCATATGGTCTGGGGTTTTTGGAAACAGAGAGAAGCATACTGGATACGACAGGTTATAGCACAGCAGCTGTATCACTTCTGACCGTTTAGAGTCATTATAATGCAGGGTTGGTTAAAGCTGTGGGTTTGGGGACGTAAACCCGGGGCCCCAGAGCATGTGAGAGGTGGGTGGCGAGTTGATGAGTCAACGTTTATAAATCCCACACACATTTTTCTTCTGAATTTGGGTCGTTCGAGGACAGTACATTTCTCACTTGGTTCTGAAACAAAACAAAATCTGAAGAAACTCCCCCCCCTAATGTTATGTAACTGGCTAACTATTAGCAGTTAATATATTTTTATCCTTCAATCAACGTTGTGCACTTTTTTTCGTCGTATTGCTAAATGAAGACAGACTCTGGTTCAAAAGTGGCACCACTTCACATAATGACGCTAGAACTGGCTCACATTAGACTGTGTGGTAATAGTATGGCTACTGCAAAATGGTGCAGCTTGAGGCCATGTGGCAGAGAGTGATGCGGGCGTTGGAGATCGAGGTGGGGGCTAGTGGGTCAATACAGACTGTACAGACAGGCCTGCCCTATACAGACTATACAGACAGGCCTGCCCTATACAGACAGGCCTGCCCTATACAGACTGTACAGACAGGCCTGCCCTAAACAGACTGTACAGACAGGCCTGCCCTATACAGACTGTACAGACAGGCCTGCCCTATACAGACAGGCCTGCCCTATACAGACTATACAGACAGGCCTGCCCTATACAGACTAAACTGTACAGACAGGCCTGCCCTATACAGACTAAACTTTACAGACAGGCCTGCCCTATACAGACTAAACTTTACAGACAGGCCTGCCCTATACAGACTAAACTGTACAGACAGGCCTGCCCTATACAGACTAAACTATACAAACTAAACTATACAAACAGGCCTGCCCTATACAGACTAAACTGTACAGACAGGCCTGCCCTATACAGACTAACCTAAACAGACAGGCCTGCCCTATACAGACTAAACAGTACGGACAGGCCTGCCCTATACAGACTAAACTATACAAACAGGCCTGCCCTATACAGACTAAACTGTACAGACAGGCCTGCCCTATACAGACTAACCTATACAGACAGGCCTGCCCTATACAGACTAAACTATACAGATTTTCTTGTACACCGCCCTCTATATACTGTATCCACGCGTCTATGTTTGAGGAACCCTCTAGTCTAGTGGATGCTCCAAGAAACACCCAACAGAAAGGGGGGTACCTAGTCAGTTGTACAACAGAAAGGGGGGTACCTAGTCAGTTGTACAACAGAAAGGGGGGTACCTAGTCAGTTGTACAACAGAAAGGGGGGTACCTAGTCAGTTGTACAACTGAAAGGGGGGTACCTAGTCAGTTGTACAACAGAAAGGGGGGTACCTAGTCAGTTGTACAACAGAAAGGGGGGTACCTAGTCAGTTGTACAACAGAAAGGGGGATACCTAGTCAGTTGTACAACAGAAAGGGGGGTACCTAGTCAGTTGTACAACAGAAAGGGGGGTACCTAGTCAGTTGTACAACTGAAAGGGGGGTACCTAGTCAGTTGTACAACTGAAAGGGGGTATCTAGTCAGTTGTACAACTGAAAGGGGATATCTAGTCAGTTGTACAACAGAAAGGGGGTACCTAGTCAGTTGTACAACAGAAAGGGGGTACCTAGTCAGTTGTACAACAGAAAGGGGGTATTTAGTCAGTTGTACAACAGAAAGGGGGATACCTAGTCAGTTGTACAACAGAAAGGGGATACCTAGTCAGTTGTACAACAGAAAGGGGGATACCTAGTCAGTTGTACAACAGAAAGGGGATACCTAGTCAGTTGTACAACAGAAAGGGGGTACCTAGTCAGTTGTACAACAGAAAGGGGGTACCTAGTCAGTTGTACAACAGAAAGGGGGGTACCTAGTCAGTTGTACAACAGAAAGGGGGGTACCTAGTCAGTTGTACAACAGAAAGGGGGGTACCTAGTCAGTTGTACAACAGAAAGGGGGGTACCTAGTCAGTTGTACAACAGAAAGGGGGGTACCTAGTCAGTTGTACAACTGAAAGGGGGGTACCTAGTCAGTTGTACAACTGAAAGGGGGATATCTAGTCAGTTGTACAACAGAAAGGGGGGTACCTAGTCAGTTGTACAACAGAAAGGGGGGTACCTAGTCAGTTGTACAACAGAAAGGGGGGTACCTAGTCAGTTGTACAACAGAAAGGGGGATACCTAGTCAGTTGTACAACAGAAAGGGGGGTACCTAGTCAGTTGTACAACAGAAAGGGGATACCTAGTCAGTTGTACAACAGAAAGGGGGATACCTAGTCAGTTGTACAACAGAAAGGGGGTACCTAGTCAGTTGTACAACAGAAAGGGGGTACCTAGTCAGTTGTACAACAGAAAGGGGGTACCTAGTCAGTTGTACAACAGAAAGGGGGTACCTAGTCAGTTGTACAACAGAAAGGGGGTACCTAGTCAGTTGTACAACAGAAAGGGGGGTACCTAGTCAGTTGTACAACAGAAAGGGGGGATACCTAGTCAGTTGTACAACAGAAAGGGGGGTACCTAGTCAGTTGTACAACAGAAAGGGGGTACCTAGTCAGTTGTACAACAGAAAGGGGGTACCTAGTCAGTTGTACAACAGAAAATACCTAGTCAGTTGTACAACGAGAGGGTACCTAGTCAGTTGTACAACAGAAAGGGGGTACCTAGTCAGTTGTACAACAGAAAGGGGATACCTAGTCAGTTGTACAACAGAGACCTAGTCAGCTGTACAACAGAAAGGGGGATACCTAGTCAGTTGTACAACAGAAAGGATACCTAGTCAGTTGTGTACAACAGAAAGGGGGATACCTAGTCAGTTGTACAACAGAAAGGGGGTACCTAGTCAGTTGTACAACAGAAAGGGGGATACCTAGTCAGTTGTACAACAGAAAGGGGGTACCTAGTCATAGTCAGTTGTACAACAGAAAGGGGGTACCTAGTCAGTTGTACAACAGAAAGGGGGTACCTAGTCAGTTGTACAACAGAAAGGGGGATACCTAGTCAGTTGTACAACAGAAAGGGGGATACCTAGTCAGTTGTACAACAGAAAGGGGGTACCTAGTCAGTTGTACAACAGAAAGGGGATACCTAGTCAGTTGTACAACTGAAAGGGGGTTACAACTGTACAACTAGCAACAGAAAGGAGGGATACCTAGTCAGTTGTACAACAGAAAGGGGGATACCTAGTCAGTTGTACAACAGAAAGGGGATACCTAGTCAGTTGTACAACAGAAAGGGGGTACCTAGTCAGTTGTACAACAGAAAGGGGGTACCTAGTCAGTTGTACAACAGAAAGGGGGTACCTAGTCAGTTGTACAACAGAAAGGGGGTACCTAGTCAGTTGTACAACAGAAAGGGGGTACCTAGTCAGTTGTACAACAGAAAGGGGGTACCTAGTCAGTTGTACAACAGAAAGGGGGTACCTAGTCAGTTGTACAACAGAAAGTAGTACAACTAGTCAGTTGTACAACTGAAAGGGGTACCTAGTCAGTTGTACAACTGAAAGGGGGTACCTAGTCAGTTGTACAACAGAAAGGGGGTACTAGTCAGTTGTACAACAGAAAGGGGGATACCTAGTCAGTTGTACAACAGAAAGGGGGATACCTAGTCAGTTGTACAACAGAAAGGGGGTACTCTAGTCAGTTGTACAACAGAAAGGGGGTACCTAGTCAGTTGTACAACAGAAAGGGGGTACTCTAGTCAGTTGTACAACAGAAAGGGGATACCTAGTCAGTTGTACAACAGAAAGGGGGGTACCTAGTCAGTTGTACAACAGAAAGGGGGGATACCTAGTCAGTTGTACAACAGAAAGGGGGGTACCTAGTCAGTTGTACAACAGAAAGGGGGGATACCTAGTCAGTTGTACAACTGAATGCCTTCAACTGAAATGTCCCTTCCTCATTTAACCCAACCCCTCTGAATCAGAGAGGTGCGGGGCTGTCTTAATCGACATCCACAGGTTGTATGCACTGTTGAAACGAACAACTCAAAATCGGGAATATTGTTTACAGGACAGACAATCTGCTGAAATCAAACAGGTACATTTCGGAGTGATGCATTTTGATTCGTAGGGTCACTGAAACGGAAAGAGAAACGCAACACTTATTTGTTAATCCCTCATATTGACATCACGTTGAAATTATAGAATGGGAAGGAGGGAGTCGGGATGCAACGTCCTGTTCAAACTAAACTTATGAAAAATATGTATATATTTTATAATTGAACCTTTATTTAACTAGTTAAGAACAAATTCTTATTTCCACATGACGGCCTACCGGGGAACAGTGGGTTAACTGCCTTGTTCAGAGGGCAGAATGACAGATTCTTAACCTTGTCAGCTCGGGGATTCGAACCAGCAACCTTTCGGGTTACTGGCCCGACGCTCTAACCACCAGGTAGTTATGAATTGTGTTTAATACAGAAAGCCCTTAGTAAAATAACTGTTGGGATGAAAGTAGCAGTAGAGTAATCCATAGAGTGGATTAACCAGGTTTGAAACTGTTTCATGACAATAGAAATCCATCCTACGTATAAATGTCCCAGACATGAGACAGAGACATGAGACAGACATGACATGAGACAGACATGACACAGAGACATGAGACAGACATGACACAGAGACATGAGACAGACATGACACAGAGACATGAGACAGACATGACACAGAGACATGAGACAGACATGACACAGAGACATGAGACAGACATGAGACATGAGACAGACATGAGACAGACATGACACAGAGACATGAGACAGACATGACACAGAGACATGAGACAGACATGAGACAGAGACAGACATGACACAGAGACATGAGACAGACATGAGACAGAGACATGACACAGAGACATGAGACATGAGACAGACATGACACAGACATGACACAGAGACATGAGACAGACATGACACAGAGACATGAGACAGACATGACACAGAGACATGACATGAGACGAGACATGAGACAGAGCGATGTGGTTTTACCTGAAAGCCTTCTGGGAATCGTCGGCAGGATGTTATCGAATAAATGATTGTGTGGGAGACCTAAGGCCAAAAGACGGAGACTGCCAGTGTAGTGTTAGAGAGAGAAGTGTGTCAAACACAAAGCAAGGATGCAGGCCCCTTCCATTGTTTGTTTGGACAGTACTGTAAATTGTGACATTTTGGAGCAGGGAGAACCAATCACAACTCAGGATAATGGGGAGGGAGGGCTCAGGAAGTTTAATATTTTCTCTTGATTCGGTCACTGAGAAGAGAACCCCACCCTGCACAGCATGTCTATTCCTCTTCCACCCTGCACAACATACATGTCTATTCCCCTTCTACCATGTACAACATACATGTCTATTCCCCTTCCACCCTGTACAACATACATGTCTATTCCCCTTCCACCATGTACAACATACATGTCTATTCCCCTTCCACCCTGTACAACATACATGTCTATTCCCCTTCCACCCTGTACAACATACATGTCTATTCCCCTTCCACCATGTACAACATACATGTCTATTCCCCTTCCACCATGTACAACATACATGTCTATTCCCCTTCCACCCTGTACAACATACATGTCTATTCCCCTTCCACAACGTATATGTCTATATTCCCCTTCCACCCTGCACAACATACATGTCTATTCCTCTTCCACCATGTACAACATACATGTCTATTCCCCTTCCACCATGTACAACATACATGTCTATTCCCCTTCCACCCTGTACAACATACATGTCTATTCCCCTTCCACCCTGTACAACATACATGTCTATTCCCCTTCCACCATGTACAACATACATGTCTATTCCCCTTCCACCATGTACAACATACATGTCTATTCCCCTTCCACCCTGCACAACATACATGTCTATTCCCCTTCCACCCTGTACAACATACATGTCTATTCCCCTTCCACAACGTATATGTCTATATTCCCCTTCCACCCTGCACAACATACATGTCTATTCCCCTTCCACCCTGTACAACATACATGTCTATTCCCCTTCCACAACGTATATGTCTATATTCCCCTTCCACCCTGCACAACATGCATGTCTATTCCCCTTCCACCCTGCACAACCTACATGTCTATTCCCCTTCCACCCTGTACAACATACATGTCTATTCCCCTTCCACCCTGCACAACATACATGTCTATTCCCCTTCCACCCTGCACAACCTACATGTCTATTCCCCTTCCACCCTGTACAACATACATGTCTATTCCCCTTCCACCCTGCACAACCTACATGTCTATTCCTTCCACCCTGCACAACATACATGTCTATTCCTTCCACCCTGTACAACATACATGTCTATTCCCTTCCACCCTGTACAACATACATGTCTATTCCTTCCACCATGTACAACATACGCCTATTCCCCTTCCACCATGCACAACATACATGTCTATTCCCCTTCCACCATGTACAACCTACATGTCTATTCCCCTTCCACCCTGCACAACATACATGTCTATTCCCCTTCCACCCTGTACAACATACATGTCTATTCCCCTTCCACCCTGTACAACATACATGTCTATTCCCCTTCCACCCTGTACAACATACATGTCTATTCCCCTTCCACCATGTACAACATACGTCTATTCCCCTTCCACCATGCACAACATACATGTCTATTCCTTCCACCCTGTACAACATACATGTCTATTCCCCTTCCACCATGTACAACATACATGTCTATTCCCCTTCCACCCTGTACAACATACATGTCTATTCCCCTTCCACCCTGCACAACATACATGTCTATTCCCCTTCCACCCTGCACAACATACATGTCTATTCCCCTTCCACCCTGTACAACATACATGTCTATTCCCCTTCCACCCTGTACAACATACATGACTATTCCCCTTCCACCCTGTACAACATACATGACTATTCCCCTTCCACCCTGTACAACATACATGACTATTCCCCTTCCAGTCAAGACCTAACCTGGTCATTACAGATCTACCATTAACACAGACTGATGTGGCACCCAGGCTCGTCAGGAGAATAGTGTCTGATAACAGGATCCGTCATCCTAGTTCACCACCTTTCTCAGCGAAGCCTCAATCCTGCCTCTGTACTGAATGCACCCCAGACGTGTATGTGGGGGTGTACTGAATGCACCCCAGACGTGTATGTGGGGTGTACTGAATGCACCCCAGACGTGTATGTGGGGTTGTACTGAATGCACCCCAGACGTGTATGTGGGGTTGTACTGAATGCACCCCAGACGTGTATGTGGGGTGTACTGAATGCACCCCAGACGTGTATGTGGGGGTGTACTGAATGCACCCCAGACGTGTATGTGGGGGTGTACTGAATGCACCCCAGACGTGTATGTGGGGTTGTACTGAATGCACCCCAGACGTGTATGTGGGGTTGTACTGAATGCACCCCAGACGTGTATGTGGGGTTGTACTGAATGCACCCCAGACGTGTATGTGGGGTGTACTGAATGACAGCCCAGACGTGTATGTGGGGTTGTACTGAATGCACCCAGACGTGTATGTGGGGTGTACTGAATGCACCCCAGACGTGTATGTGGGGTTGTACTGAATGCACCCCAGACGTGTATGTGGGGTGTACTGAATGCACCCCAGACGTGTATGTGGGGTTGTACTGAATGACAGCCCAGACGTGTATGTGGGATTGTACTGAATGACAGCCCAGACGTGTATGTGGGGTTGTACTGAATGCAACCCAGACGTGTATGTGGGGTTGTACTGAATGCAACCCCAGACGTGTATGTGGGGTTGTACTGAATGCACCCCAGACGTGTATGTGGGGTTGTACTGAATGACAGCCCAGACGTGTATGTGGGGTTGTACTGAATGCAACCCAGACGTGTATGTGGGGTGTACTGAATGCACCCCAGACGTGTATGTGGGGTTGTACTGAATGCACCCCAGACGTGTATGTGGGGTTGTACTGAATGACAGCCCAGACGTGTATGTGGGGTTGTACTGAATGACAGCCCAGACGTGTATGTGGGGTTGTACTGAATGACAGCCCAGACGTGTATGTGGGGTTGTACTGAATGCAACCCCAGACGTGTATGTGGGGTTGTACTGAATGCACCCCAGACGTGTATGTGGGGTTGTACTGAATGACAGCCCAGACGTGTATGTGGGGTTGTACTGAATGCAACCCAGACGTGTATGTGGGGTGTACTGAATGCACCCCAGACGTGTATGTGGGGTTGTACTGAATGCACCCCCGGACGTGTATGTGGGGTTGTACTGAATGACAGCCCAGACGTGTATGTGGGGTTGTACTGAATGACAGCCCAGACGTGTATGTGGGGTTGTACTGAATGACAGCCCAGACGTGTATGTGGGGTTGTACTGAATGACAGCCCAGACGTGTATGTGGGGTTGTACTGAATGCACCCCAGACGTGTATGTGGGGTTGTACTGAATGACAGCCCAGACGTGTATGTGGGGTTGTACTGAATGCACCCCAGACGTGTATGTGGGGTTGTACTGAATGACAGCCCAGACGTGTATGTGGGGTTGTACTGAATGACAGCCCAGACGTGTATGTGGGGTGTACTGAATGCAGCCCAGACGTGTATGTGGGGTTGTACTGAATGCAACCCCAGCCGTGTATGTGGGGTGTACTGAATGCAACCCAGACGTGTATGTGGGGTGTACTGAATGCACCCCAGACGTGTATGTGGGGTTGTACTGAATGACAGCCCAGACGTGTATGTGGGGTTGTACTGAATGACAGCCCAGACGTGTATGTGGGGTTGTACTGAATGACAGCCCAGACGTGTATGAGGGGTGTACTGAATGCACCCCAGACGTGTATGTGGGGTTGTACTGAATGCACCCCAGACGTGTATGTGGGGTTGTACTGAATGACAGCCCAGACGTGTATGTGGGGTGTACTGAATGCAGCCCAGACGTGTATGTGGGGTTGTACTGAATGCACCCCAGACGTGTATGTGGGGTTGTACTGAATGACAGCCCAGACGTGTATGTGGGGTGTACTGAATGCACCCCAGACGTGTATGTGGGGTTGTACTGAATGACAGCGACGCGGTCATAAACGCACCAACGGACTCCTCAACCGGACCACACATATACCATCTTCTTTTAAAGAGTTATAATTGAAGATGATGCACCCTGGTTGTCCCAAGGAGGTGCCGTTAGCACGACCAACGTGTGGGACTTCTGTCTTGTCGGACAGGGTCCAGGGAGGTCTGGTACTGAATGCCGTCTGGGGGTCTCTGGGGCTGGAGAATGCCAATCAGGGCACAGAGTTCAACAGGTCTTGCAGGAAGAGGTCTGGAATGTCCGAGAGAAGTCCTGAAAACAGAGTTAGTCTGTCCTGAATCTCACACATGAGCTGTACAACGTATGTAACTTTGACAGTGTACCGTACATCAGTCAGTGTACCGTACATCAGTCAGTGTACCGCACATCAGTCTGTGTACCGCACATCAGTCTGTGTACCGTACATCAGTCAGTGTACCGTACATCAGTCTGTGTACCGTACATCAGTCTGTGTACCGTACATCAGTCTGTGTACCGTACATCAGTCAGTGTACCGTACATCAGTCAGTGTACCGTACATCAGTCTGTGTACCGTTATCAGTCAGTGTACCGTACATCAGTCTGTGTACCGTACATCAGTCAGTGTACCGTACATCAGTCAGTGTACCGTACATCAGTCTGTGTACCGTACATCAGTCAGTGTACCGTACATCAGTCAGTGTACCGTACATCAGTCTGTGTACCGTACATCAGTCAGGCAACACTGACCTACGACATCCAGGAACTCTGAGAAGTATTCAGCAGGCATGAGTTCTTCCTGGTAGGTTTTGAGCACGCGCTCCGATTGCTCGCAGATGGGCGTGTCACTGTGTCGCACTCGTACTCGGCCAGCGAGAAGGACCAGCCTCCCTCCGTGTTGCTGGTGGCCACTTTCTATAGAGGGAGGGTAGACGGGGATGAGTGAACTGAACACGGCAGAAACAGTTCACGACCCACGTTGCACAAAGCATTTGACACAAGGGTTGTGTTTACAAACAGGTATTTTTGTCTGCCAAACGTTTTTACACAACTATTGCGTGACGTCTAAGTAAAAAAAAAAAAAAAAACTCCATCCTACCCTGAACATGTCATAGATGAGCTCCACCAGGCCCCAGGAGAGGAGAGCGGTACACTGCATACTCCTTGGACTGTTTATCTGGGAGTCTGGAGAGATGGAGGAAGATTAGAAATGATTCCCAGATATACTGCAGCTAAACTAAATAATATATATATATATTTTTTTTTAAATCAACAAGAAGTGTATTCTCACAGAACAATCGTGCAATTTAGTCAAGGTCGTGGGGTTCATGTCTCACAGGGATCACAACAACAACAAAAAATGTGTGAAGTTCTGGTGGATACAAGCTGTTATAAATGGAATATAAAATGAACAGTATCTTTACTTGTTGGTGAAGACGGCGGAGACCTTTGCGTGCGTGTACGGTGACGAGGAGCCTGCGTAGGAAGGCGAGTCGTGTGTTCCTCCGGCGTTCAGGAGACAGGATGTGCATCGCCAACACTGTGTAGTAGTGGGGACCGTCAACATCACAGCTGCTCTCTACCCACTTCTCACACGACTGCTCCAGGAAACACTGCCCGTTCTTCTCCTCACGACTTGTAGCCCGAGTACTGAGAGAAGACAAGAGGTCAAAAACGGGTCAAACAGAATGGAGAGTCCCACACAAATTAACAAGATGTTTGTTAATAATTCACAAGATAAAGAAAGTTATAAGGAGAGAGAGAGAGGGAGAGAGAGGGGGGAGAGAGAGGGGGGAGAGTAATGATGTAATGTAATCATATGTGTTGAGGGACGTAGAGCGCGGTGTGGATGATGTAATCATACGTGTTGAGGACGTAGAGCATGGTGTGGATGATGTAATCATACGTGTTGAGGACGTAGAGCGCGGTGTGGATGATGTAATGTAATCATATGTGTTGAGGACGTAGAGCGCGGTGTGGATGATGTAATGTAATCATATGTGTTGAGGACGTAGAGCGGTGTGTGGATGATGTAATGTAATCATACGTGTTGAGGATGTAGAGCGCGGTGTGGATGATCTAATGTAATCATGCGTGTTGAGGACGTAGAGCGCGGTGTGGATGATGTAATGTAATCATATGTGTTGAGGACGTAGAGCGCGGTGTGGATGATGTAATGTAATCATGCGTGTTGAGGACGTAGAGCGCGGTGTGGATGATGTAATGTAATCATATGTGTTGAGGACGTAGAGCGCGGTGTGGATGATGTAATGTAATCATATGTGTTGAGGACGTAGAGCGCGGTGTGGATGATGTAATGTAATCATGCGTGTTGAGGACGTAGAGCGCGGTGTGGATAATGTAATGTAATCATATGTGTTGAGGACGTAGAGCGCGGTGTGGATGATGTAATGTAATCATACGTGTTGAGGACGTAGAGCGCGGTGTGGATGATGTAATGTAATCATATGTGTTGAGGACGTAGAGCGCGGTGTGGATGATGTAATGTAATCATACGTGTTGAGGACGTAGAGCGCTGTGTGGATGATGTAATGTAATCATGCGTGTTGAGGACGTAGAGCGCGGTGTGGATGATGTAATCATACGTGTTGAGGACGTAGAGCGTGGTGTGGATGATGTAATGTAATCATGCGCGTTGAGGACGTAGAGCATGGTGTGGATGATGTAATCATACGTGTTGAGGGCGTAGAGCGCGGTGTGGATGATGTAATGTAATCATACGTGTTGAGGACGTAGAGCGCGGTGTGGATGATGTAATGTAATCATACTGCGTGTTGAGGACTTAGAGCGCCTTGTGTGGATGATGTAATGTAATCATGCGTGTTGAGGACGTAGAGCGCGGTGTGGATGATGTAATGTAATCATGCGTGTTGAGGACGAGAAACGCGGTGTGGATGATGTAATGTAATCATACGTGTTGAGGACGAGCGCGGTGTGGATGATGTAATGTAATCATACGTGTTGAGGACGAGCGCGTGTGGATGATGTAATGTAATCATGCGTGTTGAGGGCGAGCGCGGTGTGGATGATGTAATCATATCGTGTTGAGGACGAGCGCGGTGTGGATGATGTAATGTAATCATGCGTGTTGAGGACGTGGCGCTGTGTGGATGATGTAATGTAACTCATGCGTGTTGAGGACGTAAGCGCGGTGTGGATGATGTAATCATACGTGTTGAGGACGTAGAGCGTGGTGTGGATGATGTAATGTAATCATGCGCGCGTTGAGGGACGAGAGCATGGTGTGGATGATGTAATCATACGTGTTGAGGGCGTAGAGCGCGGTGTGGATGATGTAATGTAATCATACGTGTTGAGGACGTAGAGCGCGGTGTGGATGATGTAATGTAATCATACGTGTTGAGGACGTAGAGCGCGGTGTGGATGATGTAATGTAATCATGCGTGTTGAGGACGTAGAGCGTGGTGTGGATGATGTAATGTAATCATACGTGTTGAGGGCGTAGAGCGCGGTGTGGATGATGTAATCATACGTGTTGAGGACGTAGAGCGCTGTGTGGATGATGTAATGTAATCATGCGTGTTGAGGACGTAGAGCGCGGTGTGGATGATGTAATGTAATCATACGTGTTGAGGCGAGCGCGGTGTGGATGATGTAATGTAATCATACGTGTTGAGGACGAGCGGTGTGGATGATGTAATGTAATCATGCGTGTTGAGGGACGAGCGCGGTGTGGATGATGTAATGTAATCATTAATGGAGGGACGTAGTTTTGTTGAGGGCGTAAGCGCGGTGTGGATGATGTAATGTAATCATGCGTGTTGATGAGGACGAGAGCGTGGATGATGTAATGTCATAATGTAAGTTGGCAGCGTGAGAGCGTGTGGATGATGTAATGTAATCATAAACGTGTTGAGGACGTAAGCGCGGTGATGAATGATGTAATCATGCGTGTTGAGGACGTAGAGCGCGGTGTGGATGATGTAATGTAATCATGCGTGTTGAGGGCGTAGAGCGCGGTGTGGATGATGTAATGTAATCATACGTGTTGAGGACGTAGAGCGCGGTGTGGATGATGTAATGTAATCATACGTGTTGAGGACGTAGAGCGCGGTGTGGATGATGTAATCATACGTGTTGAGGACGTAGAGCATGGTGTGGATGATGTAATCATGCGTGTTGAGGACGTAGAGCGCGGTGTGGATGATGTAATGTAATCATGCGTGTTGAGGACGTAGATCGCGGTGTGGATGATGTAATGTAATCATACGTGTTGAGGACGTAGAGCGCGGTGTGGATGATGTAATGTAATCATACGTGTTGAGAACGTAGAGCGCGGTGTGGATGATGTAATCATACATGTTGAGGACGTAGAGCGCGGTGTGGATGATGTAATGTAATCATGCGTGTTGAGGACGTAGAGCATGGTGTGGATAATGTAATGTAATCATACGTGTTGAGGACGTAGAGCGCGGTGTGGATGATGTAATGTAATCATACGTGTTGAGGACGTAGAGCGCGGTGTGGATGATGTAATGTAATCATGCGTGTTGAGAACGTCGAGCGCGGTGTGGATGATGTAATGTAATCATGCGTGTTGAGGACGTAGAGCATGGTGTGGATAATGTAATGTAATCATACGTGTTGAGGACGTAGAGCGCGGTGTGGATGATGTAAGGGATGAGGTGAATGTTGCTCTCTCGTCCTCCCCCTTCCGTATCCACGGTGACGGACTGCTCCGTAGGCGAAACGCAGGAACAGGTGCTTGGTGTCGTGGATGTTCAGTTGGTAGGTAGGTGGGCTCTCTCTGTCCCGTTCATTCCTGCAGATATGTGTTGTGCCTGGGGGGGAAGAAAGAGAGAGAAAGAGAGAGAAAAGAGATTAGTAATGAGGATGGATGTTCAGCTGGTAGGTGGGCTCCCCTGCAGATGTGTGTTTCTTGGAGATAGGGAGGAGAGATGTTTGATAGGAAATATTTTGGGAACGGTTTTGTGTGTGCTAGAACTTGATTAAGTTGATTGCATTTCAAGAGATGAAATGAAATTCCTCATTCATAACACTGTTTTGGCAATTATCCTTTCATCAAGTTAATTAGAGAGCATCTTTTGATTGCCAATGTTCTGGAAAAAGTGAGATGCAACTGGTCCAACAACAGAAGGTTTTGATTTGTTTGGCTGTGCCCTACTGAACATGATGAACCTGCTGTGTGCCATTACCTGGCCAGGCATGTGGCGAAGGCTGATTCTGGGACGTGAGGCCCCCCAGACAGGAAGCAGTCCATTGCACTTGGTGTTGGCGTTCTGCAACGCAGCACTCTCCCACTCCTCCCGCCCCCCGAGCGAGCCTGACAGAAGAAGGACAAAGACTGTATGAGATGCTGAGCATGTTTCAAGCTTGACCAGCAGAGGAGAGACAGTCTACGGTCTGATCGTGTTTCTCGGGGAGTAGGTCTGGTCGTGTTTCACAGGGAGTAGGCCTGGTCGTGTTTCTCAGGAGTAGGTCTGATCGTGTTTCTCGGGGAGTAGGTCTGGTCGTGTTTCACAGGGAGTAGGCCTGGTCGTGTTTCTCGGGAGTAGGTCTGATCGTGTTTCTTGGGAGTAGGTCTGGTCGTGTTTCTCAGGGAGTAGGTCTGATCGTGTTTCTCAGGGAGTAGGTCTGATCGTGTTTCTCAGGGAGTAGGTCTGATCGTGTTTCTCAGGGAGTAGGTCTGATCGTGTTTCTCAGGGAGTAGGCCTGATCGTGTTTCACAGGGAGTAGGCCTGATCGTGTTTCACAGGGAGTAGGCCTGGTCGTGTTTCACAGGGAGTAGGCCTGGTCGTGTTTCACAGGGAGTAGGTCTGGTCGTGTTTCACAGGGAGTAGGTCTGATCGTGTTTCTCAGGGAGTAGGTCTGGTCGTGTTTCACAGGGAGTAGGCCTGGTCATGTTTCACAGGGAGTAGGTCTGGTCGTGTTTCACAGGGAGTAGGTCTGATCGTGTTTCTCAGGGAGTAGGCCTGATCGTGTTTCTCAGGGAGTAGGTCTGGTCGTGTTTCTCAGGGAGTAGGTCTGGTCGTGTTTCACAGGGAGTAGGTCTGATCGTGTTTCTCAGGAGTAGGTCTGATCGTGTTTCACAGGGAGTAGGTCTGATCATGTTTCTCAGGAGTAGGTCTGATCATGTTTCTCAGAAGTAGGTCTGATCGTGTTTCTCAGGGAGTAGGTCTGATCGTGTTTCACAGGGAGTAGGTCTGATCATGTTTCTCAGGAGTAAGTCTGATCATGTTTCTCAGGAGTAGGTCTGATTGTGTTTCACAGGGAGTAGGTCTGATCATGTTTCTCAGGAGTAGGTCTGATCGTGTTTCACAGGGAGTAGGCCTGATCGTGTTTCTCAGGCAGTAGGTCTGATCATGTTTCTCAGGGAGTAGGTCTGATCGTGTTTCTCAGGGAGTTGTAACAAAAGTCTGACTACAATGTAAACGTTGAATAATGACGGGAAGTAACAAAAGTCTGACTACAATGTAAACGTTGAATAATGACGGTAGTAACAAAAGTCTGACTACAATGTAAACGTTGAATAATGACGGGAAGTAACAAAAGTCTGACTACAATGTAAACGTTGAATAATGATGGGAAGTAACAAAAATCTGACTACAATGTAAACGTTGAATAATAACGGTAGTAACAAAAGTCTGACTACAATGTAAACGTTGAATAATGACGGGAAGTAACAAAAGTCTGACTACAATGTAAACGTTGAATAATAACGGTAAGTAACAAAAGTCTGACTACAATGTAAACGTTGAATAATGACGGTAGTAACAAAAGTCTGACTACAATGTAAACGTTGAATAATGACGGGAAGTAACAAAAGTCTGACTACAATGTAAACGTTGAATAATGACGGGTAGTAACAAAAGTCTGACTACAATGTAAACGTTGAATAATGACGGTAGTAACAAAAGTCTGACTACAATGTAAACGTTGAATAATGACGGGAAGTAACAAAAGTCTGACTACAATGTAAACGTTGAATAATGACGGGAAGTAACAAAAGTCTGACTACAATGTAAACGTTGAATAATGACGGTAGTAACAAAAGTCTGACTACAATGTAAACGTTGAATAATGACGGTAGTAACAAAAGTCTAACTACAATGTAAACGTTGAATAATGACGGTAGTAACAAAAGTCTGACTACAATGTAAACGTTGAATAATGACGGGAAGTAACAAAAGTCTGACTACAATGTAAACGTTGAATAATGACGGTAGTAACAAAAGTCTGACTACAATGTAAACGTTGAATAATGGCGGGAAGTAACAAAAGTCTGACTACAATGTAAACGTTGAATAATGACGGTAGTAACAAAAGTCTGACTACAATGTAAACGTTGAATAATGACGGTAAGTAACAAGTCTGACTACAATGTAAACGTTGAATAATGACGGGAAGTAACAAAAGTCTGACTACAATGTAAACGTTGCGTTTCCTCAATAAATAAATAACTTTGAACCAATATATAATGTAGTATTCTGTTCCATGTCCTACTCACAGTGAGCAGGTGTCTTCCCTGTTTGAAGTCCCTGATGCCAGACAGTCTGCTGAGCATACACTCCAGCCCCCCACACTGAGCCATCACCCCATCTTATAGACCACCTCCTCATCCTCCTCTTCATCGGTGGTAGAGTCCAGAGACTCTATGAACTCTTCAGTAGCGTCTCCAAGGAGACCCCTCATACGATACAGTGGGGAAAAAAAGTATTTAGTCAGCCACCAATTGTGCAAGTTCTCTCACTTAAAAAGATGACAGACAACTTCAACTATGACAGACAAAATGAGGAAAAAAAATCCAGAAAATCACATTGTAGGATTTTTTATGAATTTATTTGCAAATTATGGTGGAAAATAAGTATTTGGTCAATAACAAAAGTTTATCTCAATACTTTGTTATATACCCTTTGTTGGCAATGACAGAGGTCAAACGTTTTCTGTAAGTCTTCACAAGGTTTTCACACACTGTTGCTGGTATTTTGGCCCATTCCTCCATGCAGATCTCCTCTAGAGCAGTGATGTTTTGGGGCTGTCGCTGGGCAACACGGACTTTCAAAGATTTTCTATGGGGTTGAGATCTGGAGACTGGCTAGGCCACTCCAGGACCTTGAAATGCTTCTTCTGAAGCCACTCCTTCAAGGTTCGGCGGTGTGTTTGGGATCATTGTCATGCTGAAAGACCCAGCCACGCTTTCATCTTCAATGCCCTTGCTGATGGAAGGAGGTTTTCACTCAAAATCTCACGATACATGGCCCCATTCATTCTTTCCTTTACACGGATCAGTCAGTCCTGGTCCCTTTGCAGAAAAACAGCCCCAAAGCATGATGTTTCCACCCTCATGCTTCACAGTAGGTATGGTGTTCTTTGGATGCAACTCAGCATTCTTTGTCCTCCAAACACGACGAGTTGAGTTTTTACCAAAAAGTTATATTTTGGTTTCATCTGACCATATGACATTCTCCCAATTCTCATCTGGATCATCCAAATGCTCTCTAGCAAACTTCAGACGGGCCTAAACATGTACTGGCTTAAGCAGGGGGACACGTCTGGCACTGCAGGATTTGAGTTCCCTGGCGGCGTAGTGTGTTACTGATGGTAGGCTTTGTTACTTTGGTCCCAGCTCTCTGCAGGTCATTCACTAGGTCCCCGTGTGGTTCTGGGATTTTTGCTCACCGTTCTTGTGATCATTTTGACCCCACGGGGTGAGATCTTGCGTGGAGCCCCAGATCGAGGAAGATTATCAGTGGTCTTGTATGTCTTCCATTTCCTAATAATTGCTCCCACAGTTGATTTCTTCAAACCAAGCTGCTTACCTATTGCAGATTCAGTCTTCCCAACCTGGTGCAGGTCTACAATTTTGTTTCTGGTGTCCTTTGACAGCTCTTTGGTCTTGGCCATAGTGGAGTTTGGAGTGTGACTGTTTGAGGTTGTGGACAGGTGTCTTTTATACTGATAACAAGTTCAAACAGGTGCCATTAATACAGGTAATGAGTGGAGGACAGAGGAGCCTCTTAAAGAAGAAGTTACAGGTCTGTGAGAGCCAGAAATCTTGCTTGTTTGTATGTGACCAAATACTTATTTTCCACCATAATTTGCAAATAAATTCATTAAAAATCCTACAATGTGATTTTCTGGATTTTTTTCCCTCATTTTGTCTGTCATAGTTGAAGTGTACCTATGATGAAAATTACAGGCCTCTCTCATCTTTTTAAGTGAGAGAACTTGCACAATTGGTGGCTGACTAAATACTTTTTTTCCCCACTGTAAATGATCCTCATGGGCTCTCCCTGACAAGACAAAAAAACAAACCAGGTTTAACACCCTTCACAGGCAAGCCTAGACAACCTCAACCACTGTTTGAAATATCCAGTTGGAAAATAAAATAGTGAAGAGTTTGTCACCTCGTTGGTAGGGCACCACACCTTCTTGTAAACCTCGACCACAGGCAGATCCAAACAAATCTCGAAGAAACAAAATACACAGGAGACTATTAGACATTAGGTGGACAACAGTACCCCATCTTCTTCCATTTCACTTCAGGACAGCAATCCCCAACAGCACAGCAAAACATTCCATGTTGTGCAACAATAGACAGTGTCTGAGACAAGCCACTAGCACTGTGTTGTAGTTACAGGAAAAATCCACAAGGTAGGTACTAGGTACGGAGACTCTTTCCTACCTCCACTGGCATCCTCTAGCAGGGCCACCAGGTCACAGTCCTGACAGAGCTTGTTCCATTACTACACTGCTGCTACTACAACTACTGCTACTACTACTACTTCTACTACTGCTACTACTACTACTGCTACTACTGCTACTACTGCTACTGCTACCACTGCTACCACTGCTACTACTACTACTACTACTTCTACTGCTACTACTGCTACTACTACTGCTGCTACTTCTACTGCTACTACTACTGCAGCTACTGCTACTGCTACTACTACTGCTACTTATACTACTACTGCTACTGCTTCATCTACTACTACTGCTTCTACAACTGCTACTACTACTGATACTACTACTACTGCTTCTACTACTAATGCTACTGCTTCTGCTACTACTGCTACTACAAGCGAACAACAACAGCGTGCAACTGCAGTTTAGCTAGCAACTGTACATGAGCAGGCAGCTGGCGGCAACAGACTAGTAGCAGACTGTAATCTAGTATTGCCAGCAGCAGGCAGCAGCAGCCGACAGCTGCAACAGCGTAGCGGACAGCGCGGCTAGCGGCAGCTGACAGCGAGCAAGGCAGTGCTGCTGCTAGCACGGTTTGCCAGCCCATGCAGCCTGCGGAACGGCAATAGCGGCTGCGCCGTGGGCCCGATGCGCAGCGGCAACGGGCGGCGACAGCAACTAGCGGACATTAGCGAGCGGCGGTGCAGCTGCCAAGCAGCTGGCAGCTGCCAGGTTTCAACCAGCCGGTTTGTAGCGGCGGCAGCAAGCGGCAGCAACGGAACCAACCGAGACATCTTGGAACGGCAACAGCAGGTGACGGACTGTGACGCGGGTTGCACAGTGACAGCAACCGGCGTAGCAGCAATAACAGCGTGACCGAACAGCGAGCTGACAGCCAGCGGCTGGCGGCAACGGCGACCAGCTGACGGCGAAGCCGAGCAGCAACCGGTGTATGGCAGGGCCAACAGCTGACCCAACAGCCCAGCGGCGGCAGAATTTGTAGCGGCAACAACAGCGGCAACCTGGGCTTTGGCGAGCGAAGCATGGCCCAGGACAGCGTAACAGCGGCGAGCAGCAATAACTGACGGCAACGTGCAGCAAGCCGCTGCGGTTCAGCGGCAAGCCAGCTGTAAGCGGTGCAGTAGCAGCGACAAGGCGGCAAGCAGCGGTAACAGCCCGACGGCTGCTGGCAGAACAACAAACATGGCGGTGCCGGCGAGCGGCGGGACGGCGCAACAGCAGCTCAGATTGGCAACAACCAACAACAGCAACAATAACCAGTTTGTGGCAGTAATAACAGCGGTTACACAGTTTTAACACTGTAATATAGCAATGAGCCGGCGGTATTGCAGCGGTATGCTGAACGCCGACAATATGCGACATGTCAACGCGGGCGACAACAACCAACTAGCGACGCAACAACAGACGTGGCAGCAACAGCGACAACAGCGACAATGACAAGTAACTCTTCATTTATAGCCGAGCAACAGTAACAGCTGCTGCGGCGAGCAGGCATGCTGGCGAGCAGCAGCAGCGTGAACAGCGGCAGCTGCTCAACGAACGAGGCGTGGCAAACAGCGTACTGCAGCGGAACGTTTAATGCAGCTGGTGCATGCGGGCAGCAACAACTTGGCGGTTGATATATAACGGCAACATATGCTGCTCAGCAACCAGCGCAACTGCTGGCAGCAACGGCAGCAGCGAGCAGCAGCAACCCAACCTTGGCGGCCTAGCAGCGAACAGCAGCAGCAGCAACAGCCAATGGCAGCAGCGAGCAGCGGCAACAGCGGACAGCAGCAGCAGCGGTTGAACAACTGGCAGCGGACTGTTGATGGCGGCGCATTTCAGCGAAGCAACTTGGCGGCAGCCTTGGTGGTCAGCAGCGGCAACGCTGCCAGCAGCTGACAGTAGCAACAGCAGCGGCCAGACAGCGGAACAAGCGGCAGCGGCGACAGCGGCAGCGAACCCCCAGCAGGTGCAGCAGGGCGACAACAGCAGCATGGCGGTTTGCTGTAGAACAGCGGACAGCAGCGAACAGCGGCCATGGTGCAACGAACAGTGGCAAGCAGCGACCTTGAGCGGTTCTTAACGCAGCGGTTTGTGGCGGCCAGCCGGTTTGCAGCTAACCATGTAACGCGGCAACAGCGGTTTGGACAGCTAGCAGCGAACCAAACGGGACTTGGCGGCAGCAGCGCCAGCGGCAGCTGCGAGCCTTGAACGTTTCCGCCCAAGCAACAGCTGAGCAACCAGCGGCAGCGGCGGCAGCGCAAGCGGCACCGCGAACAGCGGCCAGCTGACTGCGGCAACATGGCGAGCGTGCTAGCAGCGGTTTAACAGCGGAACAGCAACATACGCTGGCAGCAACAGCAACGCGGCAGCTAGCAACCAACTGTAACAAGCGGCAGCATTACAAGCCAGCTCAACTGCAACGCTGAGGCGTGCTGCCAGCAAGCAACGCGTGCTCTTAGCGGCACAGCAGCGGCTTGCGGGCAGCAGCAGAACGCAGTACAGCAGCAGCTGCTTTCTGCAGCAGCAACAGCTGCTGCGAGCAGCGTGGCAACAGCGGCAGCAACAGCGGCAACGCGGGCAACCAGCGGTTGTAACAGCAGCAACAGCGGCAGCAGCGGCAGCAGCAGCAGCAACAGCGGCAGCAGCGGCAGCAGCGGCGGAACAGCGGCAGCGGAGCAGCAGGCAGCGGCGGTGCAACAGCGGTTTGGCGCAGCAAACAGCGGCGGTGGCAACCAACAGCGGGCAGCGGCAGCGGCAACAGCAACGGCAGCGGCAGCAGCTGCAGCAGCGGCAGCGGCAACTGCGACAACGCGGCAACAACGCGGCGGCAGCGGCAGCGGCGCACGCGGCTTAACAACAACGGTGCGGCGGCAACAGCGGTGCAACTGACGGCGGCGGCAGCGGCAACAGCGACGGCGGCAGCTAGCAACAACCAGCATATACTGTGCTGCCATATAGCGCAGCAGCAACAACAGCTGCTGCTGTAACAGCAGCGGCAGCAACAGCGGCAGCAACAACTGGCGGCAGCAGCTGAACCTTAACACTGTTATAAGCGAACAGCAACAGCAGCAGCGCAGCACGGCAACAACCAGCAGCAACAGCAGCAGCAGCAGCAGCGGCCAAGCGGCAGCGGCGAACAGCAGCGAACAGCGACGCCGGCAGCAGTGCCAGCAACAAGGCAACAACCTTGCAGCAGCAACAGCGGCAACAGCGCAGCGAACAGCCCAGCGAACAGCAGCAACGGCGGCAGCAGCGACGCTGCAGGGCAACAGCAGCAGCAGCGGTTGGCAACAGCAGCGGCAGCAGCAACCAGCGGCAGCAAGCAGCAGCAGCAGCGGCAACAGCGGCAGCCAGCTGCGCGAGCAGCAGCGGCAACAGCGGCGGCAGCAACAACAGCGGTTTGGCAACGGCGGAACGTGCAGAACCCAGCGGCAGCAGCAGCGGCGGCGGACAGCGCAGCTGGCGGTTGCAGCGGCAGCGGCGCAGCAGCGCGGCAACTGCTCAACAGCAGCACGGGCAGCGGCCAACAGCAGTATATATTGCGCTGAACACAGCGAACAGCAGCAACAACAGCAGCAGCAACAGCAGCTGCAGCGAACTGCAGCTGCTGCTATACTAACAATATAGCAGTATGCAACCATAGCGTTTCTACGCATATAACAGCTGCCTGCTGTCAGCTGGCAACAGCAACCTTGCGCAGCTGAACAGCAGCAGCAACGAACAGCAGCAACAGCAACAGCGGCGGCAGCGGAACCTGCAAACAACAACAGCGCAGCAGCAACAGCGGCCAGCAGCAGCGAGCAGGAACAGCAGCAGCAACAACAACAGCGAGCAGCGCGGCAACACGGCGGCAGCGGCGACAACAACGCGGTGGCGTGCGCAGCACGCGGACAACGCCAGCGCAGCAGCAAGCGGCAACAGCAGCGCAGCAGCGGCAGCAGCAGCGGCAGCGGTGCAGCGGCAACAGCAGCAGCTAGCAGCGGCGACGCAACAGCAGCGGCAGCAACAGCGGCAGCGGCGGCAGCAGCGGACAGCGGCAGCGGCAGCAGCAGCGCGCGGCAACAGCAACAGCAACAGCGCAACGGCAGCGGCAACAACAAGGCGAACAGCGGCAGCGGCAGCAGCAGGCGACAGATATACTGACAGCCGCGAACAACGCGCAACAGCGCATTAACAACAACAGCAACCCAACGCAGCAGTGCGCTGCAGCGGCAGCAGCGCAGCGGCGCAGCAGACAGCAACAACAACAGCGTTTGTGCAGCAGCGAGACAGCGCAGCAACAGGGTTTCATAACAGCAGCAACAGCAGCAACGCTCTAACAGCGGCAGCAGTGAGCAGCGAGCAGCAACAGCAGCAACTGCCCAACAGCTCAGCAGCACAACGGCAGCAACCTTGGTTTGCAACAACGCAGCAGCCAGCGGCAGCAGGCTGGTTCTGCTGCTGCTGTTTGAGCGAGCAGCGGAGCCCAGCAGCGGCGGCCGGCAGCAGCACAGCAAACAACTTACAGCTCAGCGGTTTTGTAACAGCAACGCGGAAACAACAGCAGCGGCAGCTTGCGGCAGCAACCCAGCAGCGGCAACAGCGGCAGCGGCAACATGCGACAGCGGGCAGCGGCAACAGCGGCGGCAACAACCCAGCGGCTGTAACAGCGGTGCAGCTGGCGGCGGCAGCAGCAGCAGCAACTGCGGCGGCGGCTTCAGCGCACAACATGGCGGCAGCGGTTGTGCGCAACAGCGGCAACCCAGCCAGCAGCGAACAGCGGCAGCAGCGACAACGCAATAACAGGCGTGCAGCAACAGCAACAAGACAGCGACAGCAGCGGCTGCGGCTGGGCAGCAACAACAGCGCAGCGGCAGCAACAACAGCAGCAGTCAACAGCGTAACAGCGGCTTGCGGCAACAACTAGCGACCTAACCAGCAGCAGCTAACCCAGGCGGCAGCAGCGGCGACAGCAGCTGAGCAGCGGCAACATAGCGGCAACGCAGCAGCGTGCGGCGCAGACAGCAGCGCGCAGAGCAGCGGGAACAGCAGCGGGCAGCAACGCTGACAGCAACAGCGAGCAGATTTCTTGCGGCCCTTTGTGGCGGCAGCAGCGGCAGC
>CM059803.1:39877633-39945133 GCA_030435695.1 Brachymystax lenok tsinlingensis
GAACATGGCGGACCTTATGACGACAGCTGGCGGCAATAGCGACGGCGCGTGCTGGCTGACGGCAGTACGGTTCAGCTAACGAACATGGCGGCCAGCGGACATGGCAATAGCAACGACAAGCAAACATCAGCAACGCTAATAACCTTAAGCGGCTGAACAAACATAGCGAGCAGCGAGATAGCCCAAACCAGCTGCGGCAACATAGTAGCAGCGGGCAGCAGCTGAGCAGGCGTATGCTGGCAGCAGCGGTTCTTAAGCCAGCAGCGGTTTCCTTGGCGGCAGCGGACAGCAAACAGCGGGGACAGCAGCTATAGCGGGCAGCAGCAAACCAATGGCCAGCAGCGGCCAGCCCAGCCAACTGGCGGCAAGCAGCGGTAGCGGCGAGACAGCGGCAGCGGACAGCCCGGCAGTAGCGGCGGCAGCAGGCTGACGGTAGCAGCGGTGCCCAATGGCGGCAGCAAGCAGGGAGCGACCAACCCAACCGCTAGCGAGCGCATGGCGGATCAGTAGCCCAATAGCGGTGCCGCCCAGTGGTTCTTAGCAATAGCGGACGCCCAGCGGCAGCGGACAGCTAGCCAACAGCGGCAGCAGAACAGTAGCAGCGCTGGCGCCATGAGACGCGACAGCTACAGCCCAAACGCGGCAGCTAGCATGGCGGCAGCAGCGGCATGGGCAGACGTAGCAACAGCGGCAACAGCTGGCGGCGGAACAGCGGCGAGACGACCTTAGCGGCAATAGCGGCGGCAGCGGCAGGCGATGGCGCAGTAACGGACAGCAGCGGTTTGCCCGCTGGCGGCTAACGGGGCAACTGGTTTGCTGGCGTAGCGGCGTGCTGTGGCGGCTTGGGCGGTTCTTAAGCGGCCGACGGTTTGTAATGACAGCGGTTTGTAGCTAACTGTGACAACCTTAACAGCTGTGACAGCAGCGATAATGGTACGGTTTTTGCCAACCAGCAGCGGGACCTTTAGCCGACAGCGTAACGAAAGCAACCAACAACGACAATAGCTAATATGGATTTTGGTTCTGCTGCTGGCCGATAGCCAGCAGCAATAACCCATGTGGCCTTGTGGTGGCCGATATGGCAGCAACAACTGGCAGCGACAACCCAGCGGACAGTAGCAACATGGCGGACGCTAGCATGGCGGCGGCGGCCCAACAGCAGCGGCAGCAGCGGACGTAGCAAACTGCTGAACATAGCAGCAATGACAGCGACGCAGCAGCAGCAGCAGCAACAGCCTTCTTAGCGGCAGCGGCAGCCGAGACAATTGTTGGCGGTGCAGCGGCAACAGCGGCGGCAACGAGGCGAACAACGCAACGGACAGTAGCGACCGCCCCCAGCAGCAGTACGTGAACAGCAGCAATGGCGGGCGGTTCTTCGGCGGACAACCAAGCGACAGCGGTTAATAATAGCAAGCAGCCAGCCAGCGTGACAGCAGCAACCCAATGGCCAGCAGCAGACAGCCAGAGACAACCAGCATGGCGGAACGAGCGCGCCAAGCAGCGGAGCCCAGCAGACAGCTGCAGCTGGCCTGGCGAGACTGGCCCGGCAGCAGCGCAAACAGCCGTGGCAACAGCCCGGTACGTTTAATGTACGCCAGCGGCCAGCGGAACAGTACGTGCTCAACAACCAGGCGAGCAGCGGGCGTTCTTAGCTCGATGGGCCGAGCAGCAGTTTATGAGCAGCGAACTAGCCCGAAACGACAACAGCGGGACAGCGTAGCAATAACTGGCGGTTTTGTAACAACGCAGCGGCGTATGGTGACAGCGAGCCCAGCGGGCGGCTTGCGGCGTGACAGCGGCGTTTGTAACAGCCAACTGGCGGACAGCCAGGCAGCGGACGCGTGCAGCGGCGCTAGCTGGTTGCAGCAACCAACAGCGGGGTAACCTTGGCCAGCTGAAAAACGGGTACGTGACATAATGACAGCAACAGCGGTTTAACGCCAACCAACTAGCCAATAACAACAACGAACGTAACAGCGACTGACAGCAATGACAATGACAGCGGCGAACCACGCCGGACCAGCGTAATAACATGGTAACAGCGATTTCTGCGTTCAGCAAATTTATGGCAACCAGCGTGTTTTGTGTCTCCTGCTCGCAGTATTAACAGTGGTTCTGCTGCATGGCGGAACATGGCGAGCAACTGTAGGACATAGCAGTAGTGTGTAACCATAAGCAGTATAGCGAACAGCAGCGGATATGCTGCTCTTGTTGTGGACGCGATTTGCCAGCAGGCAACAGCGGCAGCAAGCGAAGCAAACCAGCGAGCGACGAGCCTCAGCAGCGGGCACTAATGGCATAACAGCGGCATGCGGACAGCGCCGGCAGCTGTGGCGAGCAGCTGCTCAACCTTGGTTTCATGCTGCCCAGGACTGCCTTGACCTTGTGGCGTCAGCAACAGCAAGCTAACCTGAGCGGTTCTGCTGGCAAGCAGCAGCGGGCGGCTGGCAGCGGCAGCAACGTTCTTTGACGGAAGCAGCAGCCAGTTTGTATGTGTGACACGGCAACGAACAGCGCCAGCCAGCGGCCCAACAGCCCAGGCAACAGCCGATTTGCGCGGAAGCATGGCGACCAGCTGGCGGACAGCTGCGCGGCATACCTTGTGCGAACAATAGCCGGCAGCTAGCTGTAGCTGAGCCGAAGGGTGGGTAACCTTGCGGGCAGCCCAACAGCGGACAGCGAGCGGCAACGCGGTGCGAGCGGCAACAACAGCGAGCAACAGCGGAACGAAGGCGTGCTGGCGGCAGCTGGGCGGCGATTCTTAATAACCAGCGGTGCAGCGGCAACGGCCCGGGACGTAACAGCTCAGCGGCAGCAATAACCAGCGGTGCAGCCCGGCAGCGGCAGCGACAGCAGAGCTGATTTCTTAACCAGCGTAGCAGGCTGTTTGCGAGCAGCAACTGTGGCGAACAGCAATGACAACCAGCGGGCGCAGCTGCTGCGGCCAGCGGTGCCAGGGAACAACCAGCAACGCTGGCAGCAACGGCAGCAGCGGTTTGACAATAACGACAGCTAGCGGTTTGTAGCAGCCCAGCAACGGCACTGTAGCAGCCAGAACTAGCAACTGACAGCGAGACAGCGGCGCTTTGTGCTCGACAGCAGCGGTAGCAGCTGCGGTTGCTGAACAGCGGCAGCAACTGCGGAACGACCATGCTGCGGCAGCAACCCTTGGCAGGCAACCACTAACAACGCCCAGTTTGCCAGCGACAGCTAGCGACAGCCAACTGAACATAGCCGAGCCAGCAGCCAGCAGATAGCGAAACCTTGCCAGTTTAGACTCTTAGCAGCGGTTTATGAGCCAGTAACCCAGCTGGCAGCGAGCAGCGGTTTATATATGAATTTCTCTTAATAGCGAACAGTGCGGACAGCATAGCCCAGCGGCAGCAGCGTGACCAGCGGCTGGCAGCCAATAATAGCTAGCAGTCATATGGCAGCAGCATGTGAGCCGGTTTTAATGGCCAGGCGGCTGTGACGCCGAAGCCCGGCAGCAGCGGCCCGGCGACGCCGGCAGCAATAACAGCGGGTTTGCAGCCGCTGCGCTTAAGCATGCTATAGCGAGCAACAGCAGCAGCGGCCAGCAAGCGAGCAGCAGCCAAACAGCGGAGCAACTGCGGGCTGCAGCAGCAGCAAGCGGTTTGTAGCAGCCCAGCGGCCGGCAGCAGTAGCTGATAACGCGGAACAGTAGCAGCAGCATGTGACATGGCTGGACGCAGCAGCAGCGGACAGTAACAGCAGCAGCAGCGGACGCCTTAGCTAGCGGCGAGAGCAGCAGCAACCAGCGAAACCGCTAGCAGCGGCAGGCTGGCGGCAGCTAGACAGCGGCGGGACAGCCGACAGCGTTCTTGCTAGCCGGCGGCCAGCAACGAGCTGGCCAGCCAGCGGTTTGTGGCGCAGCAACGCCCGGTTTCAGCAGCTGACAACAACCAGCGTGTAACTAGCAGCCGGCAGCACGTATTGCGGTTCAACAACAACGGTTTGTAGCCCGGCCAGCGGACAACCAGTGGCGGTGGCGAGCAGCATATGGCGTGTGGACGCAAACAGCGGATATGCTGTAACGCGCAGCTGGCAGCATAGCGAGCAGCAGCAGCAGGGCGCAGCGAGCAGCGAGACAGCCCGGCAGAGACAGCGGCCAGCAGCGGCTGGCGCCAACTGCAGCGGGCTGTAGCGAGCGGTTTGTAGCAGCGGACAGCGGCAGCAACGAGGCGTGGCTGCTGTGAGCCAGCAGGCGGTTCAGCAGCAGCAGCGGACAGCAGCCAGTAGCTGGACGTGGCAGCGCAACAGCGGCAGCCGGTGCAACCAGCAGCGAGTACAGCAGCGGACATGGCGGCAGCAGCGGCCAGCTGGCAACGCTTAGCGGCAGCCAGACGGTTTGCTGTAAACGCGACAATAGCGGCATGAACATTTCCCGGCGATGACAGCTGAGCAGCGCCAGTTGGCAATATGCGGTGACCAGCTGCGGGTGGTGTATGCAAGCGGTATTCAGCAGCGGCAACAGCTCAGCCGGTAACGGAGACGAGCAGCAGCAGCCAACTAGCTGTGACAGCCCAACTGGTGATGCTGTGAGCAAACCGTGGTTCGTAACAGCAGCGTGACCATAGCGTAGCGAGACAATGCTCGCCAGCGACAACATGCGGTTTTTGTAGCTAAGCCAGCCAGCAGCGGCAGCTTGAACAGTTTCTGGCTTGGTAGCAGACGACGATTTTGTAACGAACGGCTGACGGCCCAACAGCAGCAGCGGCAGACGGCGAACAGCGAGACCCGACCAGCGCGACGGCTGTGAACGCTGCTGTGACAACCAGCGGCAACAGCGGGCAGCCCAACAGCCAGCCGAACTGGCTGAACAGCAGCGAGCAACAACCAGCGACGGGTATGGCAACGCTGTGGCCGGCAACGGACCCAGGGCAGCTCTGCAATGCGGTTTGAAGCGGTTGCTGCGGCGAGCATGGCGACAACAGCCATAATAACCTTATAGCGAGACCTGTGACAGTAGCGATTGGCAGCCAGTTCTTAACGACAGCCAACCAACAGCTGGCGAGCGAGACAGCAGCAGCAGCAACGCTGACAGCAGGCAACAAGCCCAGCTATGAGGCAGTAGTATAGCTGGTCTGCGGGACAGCCCAGCGGAACGGCAACTAGTGGCCCGATAGCAGTACTAGCAGCCAGCGCTTAGCAGCGGCTGGACAGCAACCGGCGTGACATGCAGCAGCAACGTTGCGGAACAGCTGACAACCAGCGAGACATGTAATGGCGGACCCGGCAGCAGCTGGCTGACAGCAGCAGCAGCGTGGCCCCCGTGATGCAGCCAGACATGTAGCGGACAGTAGCGAGCTATTGGCAGCGATTTCCTGTAGACAACAGCAGCGGCAACCATGGCACCCAAGCAGCGGAACAGCGGCAACAGCTGACGGCACGGCAGCTGGAACCTTAACTGGCGGAACATGCTCAGCAACAATATACGGAACAGCGAGCAGCAACTGGATATGTTGGCGGACAGCTAGCTTAGCCAGCCCGGCAGCCCAGTTTCATGGCGAGTGTAACCGACCAGCAGCAGCCAGCCTTGGTGCAGATATACCTGCTGGCTCTCACTGCTCATAGCAAGTAGCGGCAGCAGCAACTAACAGCAGCATGGCGGTCATGCGGAACAGCGAGCAACTAGCAGCTGGCAAACCTGCGGCAAACAGCCCGACCAACTGACAGCAACCAGCGAGCAAGCTGGCAACCAGCGAAGCAGCGACCCAGCAGCAGCGGCAGCAACCAGCCAGCGGAACAGCGGCACCCAGCAACAGCGCGCGACAACGACCAACAGCCCAGTAACCCAACATAACAAGCGAGCGGCAGCAGCGCAGCAGCGGCAGCGGCCAGCGAGCAACAGCGGCGGCAGCGCTGGTGCAACAGCGGGGACATGGCGGCAGCGACCAGGCTGCGAACATAGCAGCAGCATGAGCATGGGTGCAGGCGGCCAACCCAGGCGACGGGACAGCTGCTGGCGGCAGCAACGCGCGGACAGCGGCAACAGCGGCGGCAACCAGCTGTTGGCTGGCAACCAGCCAATAGCGTGGCTGAGCAACGCCAGCCAGTTTGTAGCGGATTCGACATGCGGCGCATGCAACGCGACAGTAACAGCAAGCAACAGCGGCAACAGTTTGCAGCCGGCGAGCAGCAATATGCAGCAGCGGCAGCAAACAGCAATAGCGGCAACCGGCGGCAACAGCCTTTGGTTGAGCGGCAGCACGCGCAACAGCAGCAACAGGCAACAGCGGTTTCATGCGGTTTCTGGCAGCGACAGCGGGAACCTTGAGCCCCGGCAAGCAGCGACAACAGCAGCAACGTAGCAACGCTTAGCCAGGCGAGCCAGCTGGTTGTAGCAGCAACCAGCAGCAGGTGATTTGCCAGCGGTAACGCAGCAACAGCGAGACATGCGGCCTTGAACAATAGCGTAGCTGATTGGCAAAGACAACCCAGCCGCGGCGCTTATGCGATTTCTTAGCAGACAAGCAGCTCAGCATAGCGACAACGCTCAATGCAGCAATTGCAGCGGCGCTTAACAACCCAGCGAGCAACGCAGCTGACTAGCGTGAGTTGAGCGAGCAAGCCCAGTAGCAGCGGCAGCGACCGGTTTGTAGCGACGCTGTGACATGAGCAACGAACATGGCAACGAGGCGAACGCGCTGCTCAGCGGCGAATAGGAACAGCAGCGAGCAACCCAGCAGCAGCAGCAGCATGGCGTTCTGCGGCAACGCAGTGGCCAGACAGCTGGTGGCGAGCGGCAACAGCTGGCGGCTGTAGCAGCAGCGGACAGCGCAGCAGCTGGCAGCAGCGGGCCAGCAGCAACTGAACGCCGAGCGGCAACAGCGGCAGCAGCAGCAGACGGCAGCGGCAGCAGGCAGTAACCAGCAGCGGTTTATGCGGAACAGCGTAGCAACAGCATGCCAGCGGCCACGCTGACAGCGGACGCTGGCAGCGGCAACGGCGGGCGGCGACAGCGGCAACAACAGCGGCGGACAAGCAGCTGCTGACGGCGCTGACAGCAACAGCAGCTGGCCAGCAACCAGCAGCGGCGCCAGCTGACGGCGGACATGAGCAGCAGCAGCCAGCAGCGGCAACAACAGCAACCCGCCAGAACTGACCGAACGCGGCGCAAGCTCAGCGGCAGCCAGCAGTGGACGGCAGCGTAGCTGCCCGGGTTAACGAGCGGCCAGCGCAGCGGGTTTTGCCCAACAGCAACTGACCTTGTGCACAGCAACAAGCAGACCTTAGAACTGGCTGCAGCTGGCAACAGCAGCGGACAACGTAGCGAGCGGCAACCTTAACAGCGGAACATGCAACGCAGTGAGCAAATAACTGCAGCTGCAGCGGAACAGCGGCGGAACAGCGGCAACGCTGGTTTCAACAGCCAGCAGCGACGGTGCAGCAGCAACAGCGGGGACGGGTACCTTAACAAAGCGGCGGCGGCTGCTGCAGCTTAGACCAACCAGCAGCGGCTTATAATTTGCTAATAACAAACAATTTTCTTGCAGCTGCTACTGCGCTGCTGCTGCTAGCTGCTATACTGCCTTGCTGCTAGCGGTTTTATTAATAACAGCAGCAACCGAGCGTAACAACCTAACGAAGAACCAGACAGTAGCGACCAGCTGAGCGACAACTAATATGTGGATTGTGATGGGATAATGACTTCAGCCAGTGATAACAGACAATAACAACAACAGCAACGCTTGGAACAGTAACCAACCAGCGGTGGACGCGGGACAACCAACTATTGACAATAGCTGACTGGCAACAATAGCGGCAATAATAACAGCGGTTTTATTAATGACAGCGGACAGTAATAATAACGAAGCGGAACATTAATATAGCCGTGAACAATAATGGACGACTGACGCCAGTTAAATAGCGAGCAACTAAACGACAACAGACAATAATAACTGGTGCCGCGGAATAATAATAGCGAATAATAACAACTGCGACAACAATAACAATAACAACAACGACTGCAATACTGCAACAACTGCTGCTGTAGCATCAGCAACTACTGCTACTGTATTTCTTTACTAATGCTGCTGCTGTGTACTGCTGCTATAATGCTGCTATACGGTACTGCTGCTTCGTTGTTACCTCCGGTTCCACTTGTGGGTCATCTGGCAGAATGTACCGGGTCACAGTCCTGACAGATCTTGTTCTTGATGTCCCTCATCAGGGGTCCGATGCATCAAAGGCTATCAATTAATCTTTCTGTGATTCCTCGCATCCTATCTCCTTGCCTCCTCCTCTACCGTATCAGAGGAGATGGTTCAAGGTCCCTCCCCTTGGACCTCTCCAATGTGTTTGGAGAAGTAGGCGAGGAAAGAGGAACTGAGGAAATATAAATTGAACCACAGACTTGAGTTACAGCATGAACAGAGAAGAGTGGCACCTACTGGGTAGATGATGATGCAGAGTCGCTCAAAGATGAACACCGGTGTTCTGTAGTCATCCAGGTCGTATCTCTTGGCAGTCTCAATACACACTGCCATGAAGGCCTTGGTCTCAGACTCGGTCCCTGGAGAACAGATAGAAAGCACACATTTACAACTCTGACACCACCGATTCTGGCACTGCATAGAAATATAGTTACTAGAACTGACAATCCCCATCAGGTCAACGTTCCATCATTGGTGGACCGGCAGCTATATTGAGTTTACTTGCTTTCAAAGAGACAAAATTAGCAATTCAATGTGTGCGTTTGATGTGGCACACATCTGTCCTCCAGCAGCGTGTCCTGTGTCTATATAATAATAATAATAATAATAATAATAATAATATTAATTAAATATATATTAACTAGCTTTATACCTGTGGTCATGTCCTCCAGCAGCGTGTCCCGGGTCTATATATTAACTAGCTTTATACCTGTGGTCAAGTCCTCCAGCAGCATGTCCTGGGTCTATATATTAACTAGCTTTATACCTGTGGTCATATCCTCCAGCAGCATGTCC
Source organism: Brachymystax lenok tsinlingensis (assembly GCA_030435695.1). Taxonomy (NCBI): domain Eukaryota; kingdom Metazoa; phylum Chordata; class Actinopteri; order Salmoniformes; family Salmonidae; genus Brachymystax; species Brachymystax lenok. Next base: position 39,886,606 of record CM059803.1, read on the forward strand.
TGGGTATATATATTAACTAGCTTTATACCTGTGGTCAAGTCCTCCAGCAGCATGTCCCGGGTCTATATATTAACTAGCTTTATACCTGTGGCCATGTCCTCCAGCAGCATGTCCCGGGTCTATATATTAACTAGCTTTATACCTGTGGTCATGTCCTCCAGCAACATGTCCTGGGTCTATATATTAACTAGCTTTATACCTGTGGTCAAGTCCTCCAGCAGCATGTCCCGGGTCTATATATTAACTAGCTTTATACCTGTGGTCATGTCCTCCAGCAGCATGTCCCGGGTCTATATATTAACTAGCTTTATACCTGTGGTCATGTCCTCCAGCAACATGTCCTAGGTCTATATATTAACTAGCTTTATACCTGTGGTCATGTCCTCCAGCAGCATGTCCCGGGTCTATATATTAACTAGCTTTATACCTGTGGTCACGTCCTCCAGCAGCATGTCCCGGGTCTATATATTAACTAGCTTTATACCTGTGGTCATGTTCTCCAGCAGCATGTCCCGGGTCTATATATTAACTAGCTTTATACCTGTGGTCATGTCCTCCAGCAGCATGTCCTGGGTCTATATATTAACTAGCTATATACCTGTGGTCATGTTCTCCAGCAGCATGTCCTGGGTCTATATATTAACTAGCTTTATACCTGTGGTCATGTCCTCCAGCAGCATGTCCTGGGTCTATATATTAACTAGCTTTATACCTGTGGTCATGTTCTCCAGCAGCATGTCCTGGGTCTATATATTAACTAGCTTTATACCTGTGGTCACGTCCTCCAGCAGCATGTCCCGGGTCTATATATTAACTAGCTTTATACCTGTGGTCACGTCCTCCAGCAGCATGTCCCAGGTCTATATATTAACTAGCTTTATACCTGTGGTCATGTCCTCCAGCATGTCCAGCAGCAGTACCCGGGTCTATATATTAACTAGCTTTATACCTGTGGTCATGTCCTCCAGCATGTCCTGGGTCTATATATTAACTAGCTTTATACCTGTGGTCATGTCCTCCAGCAGCATGTCCCGGGTCTATATATTAACTAGCTTTATACCTGTGGTCAAGTCCTCCAGCAGCATGTCCCGGGTCTATATATTAACTAGCTTTATACCTGTGGTCATATCCTCCAGCAGCATGTCCTGGGTCTATATATTAACTAGCTTTATACCTGTGGTCATGTCCTCCAGCAGCATGTCCTGGGTCTATATATTAACTAGCTTTATACCTGTGGTCATGTCCTCCAGCAGCATGTCCTGGGTCTATATATTAACTAGCTTTATACCTGTGGTCATGTCCTCCAGCAGCATGTCCCGGGTCTATATATTAACTAGCTTTATACCTGTGGTCATGTTCTCCAGCAACATGTCCTGGGTCTATATATTAACTAGCTTTATACCTGTGGTCAAGTCCTCCAGCAGCATGTCCCGGGTCTATATATTAACTAGCTTTATACCTGTGGTCATGTCCTCCAGCAGCATGTCCTGGGTCTATATATTAACTAGCTTTATACCTGTGGTCATGTCCTCCAGCAGCATGTCCCGGGTCTATATATTAACTAGCTTTATACCTGTGGTCACATCCTCCAGCAGCATGTCCTGGGTCTATATATTAACTAGCTTTATACCTGTGGTCATGTCCTCCAGCAGCATGTCCCGGGTCTATATATTAACTAGCTTTATACCTGTGGTCATGTCCTCCAGCAGCATGTCCCGGGTCTATATATTAACTAGCTTTATACCTGTGGTCATGTCCTCCAGCAGCATGTCCCAGGTCTATATATTAACTAGCTGTATACCTGTGGTCATGTCCTCCAGCATGTCCAGCAGCAGGTCTATATATTAACTAGATTACCCCTGTGGTCATGTCCTCCAGCAGCATGTCCTGGGTCTATATATTAACTAGCTTTATACCTGTGGTCATGTCCTCCAGCAGCATGTCCTGGGTCTATATATATTAACTAGCTTTTATACCTGTGGTCAAGTCCTCCAGCAGCATGTCCCGGTCTATATATTAACTAGCTTTATACCTGTGGTCAAGTCCTCCAGCAGCATGTCCTGGTCTATATATTAACTAGCTTTATACCTGTGGTCATGTCCTCCAGCAGCATGTCCTGGGTCTATATATTAACTAGCTTTATACCTGTGGTCATGTCCTCCAGCAGCATGTCCTGGGTCTATATATTAACTAGCTTTATACCTGTGGTCATGTCCTCCAGCAGCATGTCCTGGGTCTATATATTAACTAGCTTTATACCTGTGGTCAAGTCCTCCAGCAGCATGTCCCGGGTCTATATATTAACTAGCTTTATACCTGTGGTCAAGTCCTCCAGCAGCATGTCCCGGGTCTATATATTAACTAGCTTTATACCTGTGGTCATGTCCTCCAGCAGCATGTCCTGGGTCTATATATTAACTAGCTTTATACCTGTGGTCATGTCCTCCAGCAGCATGTCCCGGGTCTATATATTAACTAGCTTTATACCTGTGGTCATGTCCTCCAGCAGCATGTCCTGGGTCTATATATTAACTAGCTTTATACCTGTGGTCATGTCCTCCAGCAGCATGTCCTGGGTCTATATATTAACTAGCTTTATACCTGTGGTCATGTCCTCCAGCAGCATGTCCTGGGTCTATATATTAACTAGCTTTATACCTGTGGTCATGTCCTCCAGCAGCATGTCCTGGGTCTATATATTAACTAGCTTTATACCTGTGGTCATGTCCTCCAGCAGCATGTCAGGTCTATATATTAACTAGCTTTATACCTGTGGTCATGTCCTCCAGCAGCATGTCCTGGGTCTATATATTAACTAGCTTTATACCTGTGGTCATGTCCTCCAGCAGCATGTCCCGGTCTATATATTAACTAGCTTTATACCTGTGGTCATGTCCTCCAGCAAGCTTTATACCTGTGGTCATGTCCTCCAGCAGCATGTCCTGGGTCTATATATTAACTAGCTTTATACCTGTGGTCATGTCCTCCAGCAGCATGTCCCGGGTCTATATATTAACTAGCTTTATACCTGTGGTCATGTCCTCCAGCAGCATGTCCCGGGTCTATATATTAACTAGCTTTATACCTGTGGTCATGTCCTCCAGCAGCATGTCCTGGGTCTATATATTAACTAGCTTTATACCTGTGGTCATGTCCTCCAGCAGCATGTCCTGGGTCTATATATTAACTAGCTTTATACCTGTGGTCATGTCCTCCAGCAGCATGTCAGGTCTATATATTAACTAGTTTTATACCTGTGGTCATGTCCTCCAGCAGCATGTCCTGGGTCTATATATTAACTAGCTTTATACCTGTGGTCATGTCCTCCAGCAGCATGTCCCGGGTCTATATATTAACTAGCTTTATACCTGTGGTCATGTCCTCCAGCAGCATGTCCCAGGTCTATATATTAACTAGCTTTATACCTGTGGTCATGTCTTCCAGCATGTCCAGCAGCAGGTCCCGGGTCTATATATTAACTAGCTTTATACCTGTGGTCATGTCCTCCAGCAGCATGTCCTGGGTCTATATATATTAACTAGCTTTATACCTGTGGTCAAGTCCTCCAGCAGCATGTCCCGGGTCTATATATTAACTAGCTTTATACCTGTGGTCAAGTCCTCCAGCAGCATGTCCCGGGTCTATATATTAACTAGCTTTATACCTGTGGTCATGTCCTCCAGCAGCATGTCCTGGGTCTATATATTAACTAGCTTTATACCTGTGGTCATGTCCTCCAGCAGCATGTCCTGGGTCTATATATTAACTAGCTTTATACCTGTGGTCATGTCCTCCAGCAGCATGTCCCGGGTCTATATATTAACTAGCTTTATACCTGTGGTCATGTCCTCCAGCAGCATGTCCCGGGTCTATATATTAACTAGCTTTATACCTGTGGTCAAGTCCTCCAGCAGCATGTCCCGGGTCTATATATTAACTAGCTTTATACCTGTGGTCACGTCCTCCAGCAGCATGTCCTGGGTCTATATATTAACTAGCTTTATACCTGTGGTCATGTCCTCCAGCAGCATGCTTTATACCCGAGCAGTCTATATATTAACTAGCTTTATACCATGTCCTGGGTCTACTAGCTTTTATACCTCCGCCAGCAGCATGTCCGGGTCTATATATGAACTAGCTTTATACCTGTGGTCACGTCCTCCAGCAGCATGTCCTGGGTCTATATATTAACTAGCTTTATACCTGTGGTCATGTCTTCCAGCATGTCCAGCAGCAGGTCCCGGGTCTATATATTAACTAGCTTTATACCTGTGGTCATGTCCTCCAGCAGCATGTCCTGGGTCTATATATATTAACTAGCTTTATACCTGTGGTCAAGTCCTCCAGCAGCATGTCCCGGGTCTATATATTAACTAACTTTATACCTGTGGTCAAGTCCTCCGGCAGCATGTCCCGGGTCTATATATTAACTAGCTTTATACCTGTGGTCATATCCTCCAGCATGTCCTGGGTCTATATATTAACTAGCTTTATACCTGTGGTCATGTCCTCCAGCAGCATGTCCTGGGTCTATATATTAACTAGCTTTATACCTGTGGTCATGTCCTCCAGCAGCATGTCCTGGGTCTATATATTAACTAGCTTTATACCTGTGGTCATGTCCTCCAGCAGCATGTCCCGGGTCTATATATTAACTAGCTTTATACCTGTGGTCATGTCCTCCAGCAGCATGTCAGGTCTATATATTAACTAGCTTTATACCTGTGGTCATGTCCTCCAGCAGCATGTCGGGTCTATATATTAACTAGCTTTATACCTGTGGTCATGTCCTCCAGCAGCATGTCCTGGGTCTATATATTAACTAGCTTTATACCTGTGGTCATGTCCTCCAGCAGCATGTCCCGGGTCTATATATTAACTAGCTTTATACCTGTGGTCATGTTCTCCAGCAGCATGTCCTGGGTCTATATATTAACTAGCTTTATACCTGTGGTCATGTCCTCCAGCATGTCCAGCAGCATGTCCTGGGTCTCGTCGGTGAGCTTGGTCGTCTGCACCACTAGTTTCCTGAGACACAGGTAGCCGTTCAGCGCCGTGCCCACCAGACTCTTAAAGTGACACTTCATGGACTCCACCTCCGCAAATGAAGACAGGAGGCCTGGAGGGAAGACACAGATGATGGGTCTCATATTAGAAATATATTGGTAAATTGACAAAAGGTATACTATATATATATACACAAAATAATGTGGACACCCCTTCAAAATGAGCGGATTCGGCTATTTCAGCCACACCCGTTGTAGACCGGTATATAAAATCGAGCACACAGCCATACAATGGCAGTAGAATGGCCTTACTGAAGAGCTCAGTGAACTTCAACGTGGCACAGTCATAGGATGCCACCTTTCCAACAAGTCAGTTCGTCAAATTTCTGCCCTGCTAGAGCTGCCCCCGGTCAACTGTAAGTGCTGTTATTGTGAAGCGGAAACATCTCGGCGCAACAACGGCTCAGCCGCGAAGCGGTAGGCCACAAAGCTCACAGAACGGGATCGCCGAGTGCTGAAGCGCGTAAAAAAAATTGCCTGTCCTCGGTTGCAACACTCACTACCGAGTTCCAAACTGCCTCTGGAAGCAACGTCAGCACAAGAACTGTTCGTCGGGAGCTTCATGAAATGGGTTTCCATGGCCGAGCAGCCGCACACAAGCCTAAGATCACCATGCGCAATGCCGAGCATCGGCTGGAGTGGAGTAAAAGCTCACCGCCATTGGGCTCTGGAGCAGTGGAAACGTGTTCTCCGGAGTGAAGAATCACCCTTTTTTCATCTGTCAGTCCGACGGACGAATCTGTGTTCGCCGGATGCCAGGAGAACGCTACTTGCCCAAATGCATAATGCCGACTGTAAAGTTTGGTGGAGGAGGAATAATGGTCTGGGGCTGTTTTTCATGGTTTGGTTTAGGCTCCTTAGTTCCAGTGAAGGGAAATCTTAACGCTACAGCATACAAAGACATTCTAGACGATTTTGTGCTTCCAACTGTGGCAACAGTTTGGGGAAGGCCCTTTCCTGTTTCAGCATGACAATGCCCCCTGTGCACAAAGCGATGTCCATACAGATATGGTTTGTCGAGATCGGTGTGGAAGAACTTGACTGGCCTGCACAGAGCCCTGACCTCAACCCCATCGAACACCTTTGGGATGAATTGGAACGCTGACTGTGAGCCAGGCCTAATCGCCCAACATCAGTGCCCGACCTCACTAATTCCATTACATTTTTTATTTATTTATTTAACCTTTATTTAACCAGGAAGGGCTCATTAAGATTTGAAATCTCTTTTTCAAGAGCGTCCTGGCCAAGATATGCAGCACCAAGTCATTACACAATTACAGACAAACAACATAAAAAACGACAAATAATCTAGTAAAAACCATAGAAGTGGCTGAATGGAAGCAAGTCCACGTAGCAATGTTCCAACATCTTTGCTGTTATAGCAGCAAAGTGGGGACCAACTCCATATGAATGCCCATGATTTTGGAATGAGATGTTCAACGAGCAGGTGTCATACTTTTGGTCATGTAAAATAAGTTGGAAAATCATGTAAATGTTTTATTGAACTAAACTAACCCTATAAGACCTGTTAATGCAAGTGCCTTGGTTTAGGTGAATGAAACATGTTACATAACAGTGAAGCTCTTGAGGGCGTATCCCTTGCTGCAGGTCTGTGCTGAGAGTGGACTCTTCCAGAGCCAACAGGTTGGCTATTTCCTTGGTGATGAGGTTGCCGATGTAGGGCAGGACTCCTCGGGCGGCCGGGTACACCTTCCATTGAGGCGGCTTGATGAGCTTCTGGTACAGAGCAAGATACTGCAGCACATTCCCCCGCGATGCTCAACTCATCCAGGTAACTGAGGGACAGACAAACACATGATGGACAAAAGCTGTTTGACATATAAGGTCGGGAAGCAATACAAAAAATACCTTGTAAAGGTACTGATGGTATCATTTCCCAAAAGATACTGTCTGGCCCAGCTACCAACATTAACTATCCACAAAAGATTCAGTCTGGCCCAGCTACCAACATTAACTATCCACGAAAGATTCCGTCTGGCCCAGCTACCAACATTAATTATCCACAAAAGATTCAGTCTGGCCCAGCTACCAACATTAACTATCCACGAAAGATTCCGTCTGGCCCAGCTACCAACATTAACTATCTACGTAAAGATTCCGTCTGGCCCAGCTACCAACATTAACTATCTACGTAAAGATTCCGTCTGGCCCAGCTACCAACATGCTACCAGCTACCAACACTTCTATGTGTAATCAGGCCAGGTAGCCTATAGGCCTACTTCTATGTGTAATCAGGCCAGGTAGCCTATAGGCCTACTTCTATGTGTAATCAGGCCAGGTAGCCTATAGGCCTACTTCTATGTGTAATCAGGCCAGGTAGGCTATAGGCCTACTTCTATGTGTAATCAGGCCAGGTAGCCTATAGGCCTACTTCTATGTGTAATCAGGCCAGGTAGTCTATAGGCCTACTTCTATGTGTAATCAGGTCAGGTAGCCTATAGGCCTACTTCTATGTGTAATCAGGCCAGGTAGTCTATAGGCCTACTTCTATGTGTAATCAGGTGATAATGCCAAGAGTGTGCAAAGCTGACATCAAGGCAAAGGGTGGCAATTTGAAGGATTTGTTTAACACTGTTTTGGTTACTACATGACTCCGTATGTGTTGTTTCATAGTGTTGGTTGTCTTCACTACTTTTCTACAATGTAGAAAATAGTACAAATAAAGAAAAACCCTTGAATGAGTCTGTGTTCTAAAACAGGTGTGCGCCTTTCCAAATCATGTCCAATCAATTGAATTTACCACAGGTGGACTCCAATCAAGTTGTAGAAACATCTCAAGGATGATCAATGGAAACCGGATGGGCCGGAGATACATTTCCAGTCTCGTTATGTAAATAAGGTATCTGTTCTAAAAAACTGTTTTTGCTTTGTCGTTATGGGGTATTGTGATGTAATTATGGGGTATTGTGATGTAATTATGGGGTGTTCTGATGTAATTATGGGGTATTGTGTGTAGATTGATGAGGATTTTTAAAATCTTTATTTAATCCATTTTAGAATAAAGCTGTAACGTAACAAAATGTGGAAAAAGTCAAGGTGTCTGAATACTTTCCGAATGCCCTGTGAGTATATGTAATGGAGGAATCGATAGACATTAACAATCTAACGCAAACAATTCAAACAATGAAGTTATGAAACAATGAATGTCGGGAGAGAGACGTGCATTATACATCTTAGCCACACGCCCCTTCTTGGACTGTGCCATCCTCGCGGCCGCCGCAATGGGTTGGTCTTAGCCTCCGCAATGGGTTGGTCTTAGCCTCCGCAATGGGTTGGTCTTAGCCTCCGCAATGGGTTGGTCTTAGCCTCCGCAATGATATAAAATGCTAACCTCCCCTGTTATTGTAATGGTGAGAGATTAGCATGTTTTGGTGGTATGATATAAAATGCTAACCTCCCCTGTTATTGTAATGGTGAGAGGTTAGCATGTCTTCTGGGGAGTATGAGTAAAATGCCAACCTCCCCTGTTATTGTAATGGTGAGAGGTTAGCATGTTTTGGTGGTATGATATAAAATGCTAACCTCCCCTGTTATTGTAATGGTGAGAGGTTAGCATGTCTTGGGGGTATGATATAAAATGCTAACCTCCCCTGTTATTGTAATGGTGAGAGATTAGCATGTTTTGGTGGTATGATATAAAATGCTAACCTCCCCTGTTATTGTAATGGTGAGAGGTTAGCATGTCTTGGGGGTATGATATAAAATGCTAACCTCCCCTGTTATTGTAATGGTGAGAGGTTAGCATGTATTGGTGGTATGATATAAAATGCCAACCTCCTGTTATTGTAATGGTGAGAGAGTTAGCATGTCTTGGGGTATGGTATAAAAATGCTAACCTCCTGTTATTGTAATGGTGAGAGATTAGCATGTTTTGGTGGTATGATATAAAATGCTAACCTCCCCTGTTATTGTAATGGTGAGAGATTAGCATGTTTTGGTGGTATGATATAAAATGCTAACCTCCCCTGTTATTGTAATGGTGAGAGGTTAGCATGTCTTGGGGAAGTATGGTATAAAATGCTAACCTCCTGTTATTGTAATGGTGAGAGATTAACATGTTTTGGTGGTATGATATAAAATGCTAACCTCCCCTGTTATTGTAATGGTGAGAGGTTAGCATGTCTTGGGGGTATGATATAAAATGCTAACCTCCCTGTTATTGTAATGGTGAGAGGTTAGCATGTCTTGGGGTATGATATAAAATGCTAACCTCCCCTGTTATTGTAATGGTGAGAGGTTAGCGTGTCTTGGGGGTATGATATAAAATGCTAACCTCCCCTGTTATTGTAATGGTGAGAGATTAGCATGTTTTGGTGGTATGATATAAAATGCTAACCTCCCCTGTTATTGCTAATGGTGAGAGGTTAGCATGTCTTGGGGGTATGATCTTTGACTTTCAGTAACTTTCTCACTCGTCATTATTCACGATTCTTTCAGGATTATCCGTAATCACGGTAGCATCCACATTCATGAAGAAGGGTTTAGAAACATTCTATTCTTATTTATATTAAGTGACTCAAAATACAATACATACTATTCATTTCTATTGGGCAACAAAATAATCTGAAACACAACCAAAACAAACAGCAAATGCATCCAACAAGTTTGTTGAGTCACAAGCTTGATGTAGTCATTGTATGCTAGGAATGAGATCAAATACTAAACTTTGGACTATTTTATTTATAAGAATCTTCAGGTGTGTCAATTATTGCTCATCTTTACCAAGGGTGTCCATCATTTCAGACCCCACTGTATATAATGACTTGGAAGCTCTCACAGCCCTCATAAACTGAAGTAATGCAGTCCTTTGAGATCTAGGGAAGGGGAGAAAGAGAGAGAGAGAGAGAGAGAGAGAGAGAAGAGGAAAGAGAAAGAGAGAGAGAGAGAGAGAGAGAGAGAGAGAGAGAGAGAGAGAGAGAGAGAGAGAGAGAGAGCAACAGAGAGAGAGAGAGAAAGATAGAACGAGAGAAAGACAGAGAGAGAAAGACAGAGCGAGAGAGCGAGACAAAAAGAGAGCGAGAGAAAGACAGAGCAAGAGAGCGAGAGAAAGACAGAGCGAGAGAGCAAGAGAAAGACAGAGCGAGAGAAAGACAGAAAGACAGAGCGAGAGAAAGACAGAGCGAGAGAGCGAGAGCGAGAGAAAGGGAGCGAGAGCGAGAGAAAGGGAGCGAGAGCGAGAGAAAGGGAGCGAGAGCGAGAGAAAGACAGAGCGAGAGAAAACAGAGCGAGAGAGAGCGAGAGAAAGACAGAGCGAGAGAGAGCGAGAGAAAGACAGAGCGAGAGAGAGCGAGAGTGACAGAGCGAGAGAGAGCGAGAGAAAGACAGAGCGAGAGAAAGACAGAGCGAGAGAAAGGGAGCGAGAGAAAGAGAGCGAGAGAGCGAGAGTGACAGAGCGAGAGAGAGCGAGAGAAAGACAGAGCGAGAGAAAGACAGAGCGAGAGAGCGAGAGAAAGGGAGCGAGAGAAAGACAGAGCGAGAGAAAAACAGAGCGAGAGAGAGCGAGAGAGAGCGAGAGAAAGACAGAGTGAGAGAGCGAGAGAGACAGAGCGAGAGAAAGGGAGCGAGAGAAAGACAGAGCGAGAGAAAAACAGAGCGAGAGAGACAGAGCGAGAGAAAGGGAGCGAGAGAAAGACAGAGCGAGAGAAAAACAGAGCGAGAGAGAGCGAGAGAGAGCGAGAGAAAGACAGAGTGAGAGAGAGCGAGAGAAAGACAGAGCGAGAGAGAGCGAGAGAAAGACAGAGCGAGAGAGAGCGAGAGAATGACAGAGCGAGAGAGAGCGAGAGAAAGACAGAGCGAGAGCGAAGAGAGAGAGAGAAATACCTTGGCTGCTATCTTCCTCTGTGCTGCTAAAGTCGTCTTCACAGTAGGTGTTGGAGTCTGTGGAGGCACTGGCATCACTGCTGACAGAGCCCTTCCTCTGGCGCTGCAGGACACAGGCCTGGAGGAGGAAGGGAGGGGGTCATTACAGGCCAACTACAGACCATACAGTAGTAAAACAGTTGCTGTGGCCTGGCTGGTCTAGCAGTAACGCTGCAGCTTACACATCTACCGTGTCCAATCTGGACTACTGCCCTTTGAGACAACCCCCCAAGGTCATCCTCTCGCTCCAGCTGATCAATACCCAACATAAATCATTTAAAAACAGTTTAGTACGTTCTTGTATGAGGTGGACAGTAGATTAAACAGCAGGTTGGTAAGGGGAACAGAGTCTAGGAGTCTCTGAACCCTCTTGGGTGGAGGTGCTCTGGGCCATGATGTTGAGCTCTGCTGAGGGCCCGTCACTGGCCCAACCCTGGGGAGAGAGAGAAGGGCTGGTGTTTCACTGGGTCTTTCACACAGGAATACACTTAGCACAATATGAAAAACACACTTCTTTTCTGGATTGGACGATGGTTTTAACTGATGAATCTATCATTGTGCCTGGGTTACCAGACATTTTTGCGTAGAAAAGAGCTTGTCTTTCTTACAGTGGACTGAGGCGTGTGGTTGGGTTTGTTACTTACTGCGCTGACCCGGTGCAAGAGCCTCCACCTGCAGGTCTTGGAACAGGGAGGTGAGCAGCTTGATGGAGTCGTTAGCCAGGATCACTGACAGGACACTAAAGCCTTGGTGTCTGAGACAAGAGAACAGAGAAAGAAAGTAAGTATGTTTTTTTAAATCTTTTGGATACATATTAATCTCAGAACCAAATGTTGATTTGATTCTGAGGCAGGAAGTGTTCAAATCTGAACTGAAAGGAATCAGGAAGATTGTCTCCACCCTCTCAACGCCTCTGCCAAAGCCTGCCCCCTATAGTAGGTAAGCTACACACCCTTTTCCAGGTCCCAGTTTAGGAGAGCCTGCTCCGCCCCTTGGTACGGGGGGGGCGATGTCTGGAACCCTGAGGGCGGCCAGAGGGTCCTTCTCCTTGCCCTTGTCAGCCAGGGCCGTGGGACTCAGGGTTCAGGATGAGGTACAGGCTGTTCAGCAGACACCAAGCTCCCAGCAGCTGGAGGACACAATGTTTAAAATCATTTAGCAGACGCTCCTCTCCAGACACTTCACAATCAGTTGCATTTAAACTAACCTAAAAAACAACCGCATACACTACACGGCCAAAACTATGTGGACACCCTGCTTTCATTTCATGAAGCTCCCGGTGAACTTATTGTTATTGTGCTGACGTTGCTTCCAGAGGCAGTTTCTTTTTTTTACGTGCTTCAGCACTCGGCGGTCCCGTTCTGTGAGTTTGTGTGGCCTACCACTTCGCGGACGAGCCGTTGTTGCTCCTAGACGTTTCCACTTCACAATAACAAAACACTTACAGTTGACCGGGGGGTGGCAGCTCTAGCAGGACAGATATTTGACAAACTGACTTGTTGGAAAGGTGGCATCCTATGACGGTGCCACGTTGAATGTCACTGAGCTCTTCAGTACGGGCCATTCTACTGCCAATGTTTGTCTATGGAGATTGCATGGCTGTCCACGTACTTTTGACCATGTAGTGTATTTATATGCTTTATAATACTTTTAAATGACACTTCCGGTTTTGGCTGGAAATACCGGTTTACCCGGGAGAAAAGTGATTTATTCTCAGGATGGAACATTCGTCAAACCCTACATAGGACTACACCCATCAGCCTGCAAGTATAGGTATCTAGCTACACAGGTGAGGACAGGGTTGATCCACTAGTCACCTCTCCTCTGCGGGAGCTGCTGATGGCCTGGCCGATCAATTCATAGATGTCCAGCTGAAAACACAGAGAGAGAGAGGGAGCGAGGAAAGAGGGAGCTAGGAGAGAGAGAGAGCAAGGACAGAGAGAGAGCGACAGAGAGAGAGAGCGAGACCAAAGGTAAGAAACTCAGCCAAAACGTACCCGTTAATAGAATGTCAAATCAAATTGTATTTGTCACATACACATGGTTAGCAGATGTTAATGCGAGTGTAGCGAAATGCTTGGGCTTCTAGTTCCGACCATGCAGTAGTATCTAACAAGTAATCTAACAATTTCACAACAACTACCTTATACACACAAGAGTAAAGGAATGAATACGAGTATGTACATATCATCAAGTCAAATTTATTTATAAAGCCCTTCTTACATCAGCTGATGTCACAGAGTGCTGTACAGAAACCCAGCCTAAAACCCCAAACAGCAAGCAATGCAGATGTAGAAGCACGGTGGCTAGGAAAAAACTCCCTAGAAAGGCAGGAACCTAGGAAGAAACCTAGAGAGGAACCAGGCTGTGAGGGGTGGCCAGTCCTCTTCTGGCTGTGCCGGGTGCAGATATAAATATGTGGATGAGCGATGGCCGTGCGGCATAGGCAAGATGCAGTAGATGGTATAGAGTACAGTATATACAGTTGAAGTCGGAAGTTTACATACATCTTAGCCAAATACATTTAAACTCAGTTTTTCACAATTCCTGGCATTTAATCCTAGTAAAAATTACCTGTTTTAGGTCAGTTAGGATCACCACTTTATTTTAAGAATGTGAAATGTCAGAATAATAGTAGAGAGAATGATTTATTTCAGCTTTTATTTTTTTCACATTCCCAGTGGGTCAGAAGTTTACATACGCTCAATTAGTATTTGGTAGCATTGCCTTTAAATTGTTTCACTTGGGTCAAACGTTTCGTGTAGCCTTCCACAAGCTTCCCACAATATTCCTCTTGACAGAGCTGGTGTAACTGAGTCAGGTTTGTAGGCCTCCTTGCTCGCACACGCTTTTTCAGTTCTGCCCACAAATGTTCTATGGGATTGAGGTCAGGGCTTTGTGGTGGCCACTCCAATACCTTGACTTTGTTGTCCTTAAGCCATTTTGCCACAACTTTGAAAGTATGCTTGGGGTCATTGTCCATTTGGAAGACCCATTTGCGACCAAGCTTTAACTTCCTGACTGATGTCTTGAGATGCTGCTTCAATATATCCACATAATCTTCCTGCCTCATGATACCATCTATTTTGTGAAGTGAACCAGTCCCTCCTGCAGCAAAACTAACCGACTTGCCAAAACTATAGTTTGTTAACAAGAAATTTGTAGAGTGGTTGAAAAACAAGTTTTAATGACTCCAACATAAGTGTATGTAAACTTCCGACTTCAACTGTACATATGAGATGAGTAATGTAGGATATGTAAACATTATATAAAGTGGCATTGTTTAAAGTGACTAGTGATACATTTATTACATCAAATTTTTTATTATTAAAGTGGCTAGAGATTTGAGTCAGTACGTTGGCAGCAGCCACTCAATGTTAGTGATGGCTGTTTAACAGTCTGACGGCCTTGAGATAGAAGCTGTTTTTCAGTCTCTCGGTCCCAGCTTTGATGCACCTGTACTGACCTCGCCTTCTGGATGATAGCGGGGTGAACAGGCAGTGGCTCGGGTGGTTGTTGTCCTTGATGATCTTTTTGGCCTTCCTGTGACATCGGGTGGTGTAGGTGTCATGGAGGGCAGGTAGTTTACCCCCGGTGATGCGTTGTGCAGTCCTCACTACCCTCTGGAGAGCCTTACGGTTGTGGGCGGAGCAGTTGCCGTACCAGGCGGTGATACAGCCCGACAGGATGCTCTCGATTGTGCATCTGTAAAAGTTTGTGTGTTTTTGGTGACAAGCCGAATTTCGTCAGCCTCCTGAGGTTGAAGAGGCACTGTTGCGCCTTCTTCACCACGCTGTCTGTGTGGGTGGACCATTTCAGTTTGTCCATTATGTGTACAACGAGGAACTTTAAACTTTCTACCTTCTCCACTACTGTCCCCTCGATGTGGATAGGGGGGTGCTCCCTCTGCTGTTTCCTGAAATCCACGATCATCTCCTTTGTTTTGTTGACGTTGAGTGACAGGTTATTTTCCTGACACCACACTCCGAGGGCCCTCACCTCCTCCCTGTCTGATACAGAGTCCTACAGAGTCATATCAGTCTGCTACAGAGTCCTACAGAGTCATGTCAGTCTGCTACAGAGTCCTACAGAGTCATATCAGTCTGATACAGAGTCATATCAGTCTGATACAGAGTCCTACAGAGTAATATCAGTCTGATACAGAGTCCTACAGAGTCATATCAGTCTGACACAGAGTCATATCAGTCTGATACAGAGTCATATCAGTCTGATACAGAGTCCTACAGAGTCATATCAGTCTGATACAGAGTCATATCAGTCTGATACAGAGTCATATCAGTCTGATACAGAGTCCTACAGAGTACTACATACACCCTAACGACCAGGTATACAATTGGTGTTACTTACACATTTCTGTACGACGGTAGCAGCATCATTCTCTTTGGAGCCAGTGGTGGCTGTGCGGAGCTGCAGGCCGCTGCCCACCTGCAGGATGGCCATGCACGTGGCAACACTGACACCTGGAGGAGAGGAGGAGTTAACCTACAGTTAACCCCAAGATTAGAGGCAGAGGTAACGGGGGAACTTTAAGCCAAAATAAAACATCTCTCCACTAAAATCAATGATTTAAAGACTAGAATCATTGTACAAAATCACGGGTAAGCTCCGTCAGAAAAACATTGTTTTTCCCGCTTGAAAAGTTGCCTTTTGACTCTGCCATTAAAAGGGACAGTACACTACTGCATGTGGCCAAACTGGGAACCTACAACTGAACCCATAACGTACCGGCGTAGAGGCAGCTGAGTGCCAGGACAGTCATGTCCAGCAGTCTCCCAGGGGTCAGGGGCTCCAGGACAGTGATGTCCAGCAGTCTCCCAGGGGTCAGGGGCTCCAGGACAGTCATGTCCAGCAGTCTCCCAGGGGTCAGGTGCTCCAGGACGGACAGGGTATCCAGGGCCATGGCTACATCGATCCTCAGGGAGTGGAACCTGAGGGGAAGACAACAACACTGGAGGTAGGCACTGGTAGCGGGCCTCAAATACTGATGATGAATGAGTGTGACCGTGCACGTCACAAAATTCACCTCAGTAGCTATATGACCAGTGTAGGCACCAACTCAAGAGCAAGATTACATCAACACATGTGGTGCAATTGTGACTAGAAGAGACAATTGACTCAAATGGAAAAATTTTCGATTACAACAACAATCACTATGCTGCTACAGAGAGGAAAAATCCTTGAGTAGTATTGTTGTACTCCAGTCCAGAACTCCAGTGATAGAGACTTAACTCAGACTTTACTACAACACAATCTTGTGAAGTCCAGAGAAATCTGGGTCACAGACACTCAAACCCACCCGTTGCGGACAGCGGTTGCGTCTCCGACGGTGGCGGGCATGATGAAGAAGGATTTGGCTGAGACGGCGTCCTGAAAACCGGTTGATATAGCGCAGGAAGTAAGGGAGGTTGAGGCACACACGCAGCAACTTCTCTGACCCGCCCAGTTCCTGGAGACTGGACACGTTCTGGGACACGAAGGCATTCTTCATTTTGGCCTGGTCTGTCGTCGTCTGGTCGTCACTCTCCGCCTGAAGAGTAAAGAAAAACAGAATGTTTAAAAAAATATATTTTACTTTTATTTAAACTAAGCAAGTCAGTTAAGAACAAATTCTTATTTTCAATGACGGCCTACCGGGGAACAGTGGGTTAACTGCCTTCTTCAGGGGCAGAACGACAGATTTTTGTACCTTTTCAGCTCTGGGATTCGACCTTGCCACCTTTCGGTTACTAGGCCAACGCTCTAACCACTAGGCTACCTGCTGCCCCAGTATCAGACCATGTGAACATCAGCCTACAAACACCAAATCTTAGACTCAGCACCATTTTTAATGAATGATGGTTATAAAGGTGCACCAAAATGTATCAAGAAACCAGAAAGCAGTTCACTTTCCCGGCTAACAGGGCGGCCACGATTGGCTTTTACTTTGGGGGCTAAAAAAGGCAAGGAAATGTTTCAGGGAGGTTTTCTACCTGTGTGTGTGTCCTGAGGGGGAGGTCAGTACGGCGAGGTCAGGGTTGAACACGGAGGTCAGCTGATTGAAGAAGTTCATCCGCACTTCCTTGTGTCGCAGCTCAGGGTTGACTGGTGGAGGCACCTCCTTCTGGTCCTCCACTGACAGGGTGAGAAACAGGCCAGTTAGACAGGGGTGAGAACCAGGCCAGTTAGACAAGGGGTGAGAACCAGGCCAGTTAGACAGGGGTGAGAACCAGGCCAGTTAGACAGGGGTGAGAAACAGGCCAGTTAGACAGGGGTGAGAAACAGGCCAGTTAGACAGGGGTGAGAACCAGGCCAGTTAGACAGGGGTGGAAAACAGGCCAGTTAGACAGGGTGAGAACCAGGCCAGTTAGACAAGGGTGAGAACCAGGCCAGTTAGACAAGGGTGAGAACCAGGCCAGTTAGACAAGGGTGAGAACCAGGCCAGTTAGACAAGGGTGAGAACCAGGCCAGTTAGACAAGGGTGAGAACCAGGCCAGTTAGACAAGGGTGAGAACCAGGCCAGTTAGACAAGGGTGAGAACCAGGCCAGTTAGACAGGGGTGAGAACCAGGCCAGTTAGACAGGGGTGAGAACCAGGCCAGTTAGACAGGGGTGAGAACCAGGCCAGTTAGACAGGGGTGAGAACCAGGCCAGTTAGACAGGGTGAGACACAGGCCAGTTAGACAGGGGTGAGAACCAGGCCAGTTAGACAGGGTGAGAAACAGGCCAGTTAGACAGGGTGAGAACCAGGCCAGTTAGACAGGGTGAGAACCAGGCCAGTTAGACAGGGTGAGAAACAGGCCAGTTAGACAGGTTGAGAACCAGGCCAGTTAGACAGGGTGAGAACCAGGCCAGTTAGACAGGGGTGAGAACCAGGCCAGTTAGACAGGGGTGAGAACCAGGCCAGTTAGACAGGGGTGAGAACCAGGCCAGTTAGACAGGGGTGAGAACCAGGCCAGTTAGACAGGGGTGAGAACCAGGCCAGTTAGACAGGGTGAGAAACAGGCCAGTTAGACAGGGTGAGAAACATGCCAGTTACAGGGTGAGAAACAGCTGTCTAACTCTGTTGAGTAGACAAGCACCATAGCTGTCTAACCAAACATTGTCACCCCAACATTTGTATGTATTTATTTTACATAATCCAACAACATTGCTAGAATTAAATGATAAGACTCAGTAGGAGAAGTATCTTTAACAATGTGATAGTGAGTTAATTCCATTTAAATTCCAGTCAATTCAGCAACCAAACCAAATTGAAAACCATTAAAGAAATGTAGAATTTCAGCAGTGGCGGTCTGTGCCGTTTCAGATGAGGGAGGACGATTACTGTTTTCATGAGCATGGCCTTATTTCTATTATTACAGCATATTATAATTTGTTCATTACTGTTCAACTATTGTCTCTCTCTCTTTTTGAGTCAACTACTCACCACATTTTATACACTGCAGTGCTAGCTAGCTGTAGCTTACGCTTTCAGTACTAGATTCATTCTCTGATCCTTTAATTGGGTGGACAATATGTCAGTTCATGATACAAGAGCTCTGATAGGCTGGAGGACGTCCTCTGGCAGTTGTCATGATTACTGTGTAAGTCTATGGAAAGGGGGTGAGATCCATGAGCCTCCTAGGTTTTGTATTGAAGTAAACGTACCCAGAGGAGGACGGAAGCTAGCTGTCCTCCGGCTACACCATGGTGGTACCCTACAGAGTGCTGTTGAGGCTACTGTAGACCTTCATTACAAAACAGTGTTTTTATCAATTATTTGGTGACAAATATATTTTGAATAGTTTTATCTAAAAATGATAACTTTTTAAATGTTTCACTTAAAAAAAAAAAAGAGAAGGAAATTCACTGAGGATGGTCCTCCCCTTCCTCCTCTGATGAGCCTCCTCTGAATTTCAGTGTACTTCCTGAATTGACTGGAATTTAATTAATTGGAGTTGACCCCAAGCCTGGTGAGATGTAAGAAGAGAACTCACAGTCAGAAAGTGTCTTGACTGTCTGTGGCAGCTTGGCTGATTTCATCATGGCTGTGAAGGTGATTATCTCTGTCCTGTCCAGGCGGCTGCAGCCGGTACACAGCCCCTTTATCAACAGGATCAGGTGTTTCTGGAGAGAAAAGAGAGATGAGAAGAGTTATGTTATGCTATGTATTCCACTGAGTCACTGACTACTCTATATTTATAAACACAGTCCACTACTACTACTGATACTACTACTACTGATACTACTAACTACTACTGATACTCACTACTACTCCTGCTACTACTACTACTGCTACTACTACTACTACTACTGATACTACTGACACTCACTACTACTACTGCTACTACTTCTACTACTGATACTACTGACACTCACTACTACTACTGCTACTACTGATACTACTGACACTCACTACTACTACTACTACTACTACTACTACTGATACTCACTACCACTACTGCTACTACTACTACTACTGCTACTACTCACTACCACTACTCACTACTACTACTGATACTACTACTACTGATACTCATTACTACTACTACTTACTACTACTACTACTGATACTACTACTACTTACTACTGATACTTACTACTACTGATACTACTACTACTGATACTACGGATACTTAATACTACTACTACTGATACTACTACTACTGATACTCATTACTACTACTGATACTTACTACTACTACTACTACTTACTACTGATACTTACTACTACTACTGATACTTACTACTACTACTACTGATACTTACTACTGCTACTGCTGCTACTACCAGTACTACCTCTTATTAATTATACTAATTGTTATTTTGGACTTGTTTCTTTTCATTGTTATTATTGACTGATGTGTTAGCTTCCTCAACAATGCAGCACATCAGCATTTCACTGCACCTTGTATACCTGCTGTAAACTGTCCTTTAATGTTGAGGGAGATAACACATCAGCGTTTCACTGCACCTTGTATACCTGCTGTAAACTGTCCTTTAATGTTGAGGGAGATAACACATCAGCGTTTCACTGCACCTTGTATACCTGCTGTAAACTGTCCTGTAATGTTGAGGGAGATAACACATCAGCGTTTCACTGCACCTTGTATACCTGCTGTAAACTGTCCTGTAATGTTGAGGGAGATAGCACATCAGCGCTTTCACTGCACCTTGTATATCTGCTGTAAACTGTCCTGTAATGTTGAGGAGATAGCACATCAGCGCTTCACTGCACCTTGTATATCTGCTGTAAACTGTCCTGTAATGTTGAGGGAGATAGCACATCAGCGCTTCACTGCACCTTGTATATCTGCTGTAAACTGTCCTGTAATGTTGAGGAGATAGCACATCAGCGTTTCACTGCACCTTGTATATCTGCTGTAAACTGTCCTGTAATGTTGAGGGAGATAACAATGACTAAAAATGGGAACACTTTGCTTTCCCGGCGCTAGGGCTGCTGAATCAAGTGCACCTACTGTCAACAAAACCAAACAAATTAACAACGCAAGGCTTCATCGTTGTTGTTTTTACAGAAATGTTTGGGGGATCGACTAGGAATGCCTTGGAGATCTCCCGTTTGGTGACCACTAGTCTAGAGAGACTAGTCCCTTCTCACAAAACAAATTTACAAAGGAGTGTTTGCTATAGTAGTTAGAAATGGTTAGACTAGTTAAATTAGTTAATGCATAGTTGAACCTACTTTGTATGTATTTATTTTACATAATCCAACAACATTGCTAGAATTAAATGATAAGACTCAGTAGGAGAAGTATCTTTAACAATGTGATAGTGAGTTAATTCCATTTAAATTCCAGTCAATTCAGCAACCAAACCAAATTGAAAACCATTAAAGAAATGTAGAATTTCAGCAGTGGCGGTCTGTGCCGTTTCAGATGAGGGAGGACGATTACCGTTTTCATGAGCATGGCCTTATTTCTATTATTACAGCATATTATAATTTGTTCATTACTGTTCAACTATTGTCTCTCTCTTTTTGAGTCAACTACTCACCACATTTTATACACTGCAGTGCTAGCTAGCTGTAGCTTACGCTTTCAGTACTAGATTCATTCTCTGATCCTTTAATTGGGTGGACAATATGTCAGTTCATGATACAAGAGCTCTGATTGCCAGAGGACGTCCTCTGGCAGTTGTCATGATTACTGTGTAAGTCTATGGAAAGGGGGTGAGATCCATGAGCCTCCTAGGTTTTGTATTGAAGTAAACGTACCCAGAGGAGGACGGAAGCTAGCTGTCCTCCTGCTACACCATGGTGCTACCCTACAGAGTGCTGTTGAGGCTACTGTAGACCTTCATTACAAAACAGTGTTTTTATCAATTATTTGGTGACAAATATATTTTGAATAGTTTTATCTAAAAATGATAACTTTTTAAATGTTTCACTTAAAAAAAAAAAGAGAAGGAAATTCACTGAGGATGGTCCTCCCCTTCCTCCTCTGATGAGCCTCCTCTGAATTTCAGTGTACTTCCTGAATTGACTGGAATTTAATTAATTGGAGTTGACCCCAAGCCTGGTGAGATGTAAGAAGAGAACTCACAGTCAGAAAGTGTCTTGACTGTCTGTGGC
Organism: Brachymystax lenok tsinlingensis; assembly: GCA_030435695.1. Taxonomy (NCBI): domain Eukaryota; kingdom Metazoa; phylum Chordata; class Actinopteri; order Salmoniformes; family Salmonidae; genus Brachymystax; species Brachymystax lenok. Next base: position 39,908,121 of record CM059803.1, read on the forward strand.
AGCTTGGCTGATTTCATCATGGCTGTGAAGGTGATTATCTCTGTCCTGTCCAGGCGGCTGCAGCCGGTACACAGCCCCTTTATCAACAGGATCAGGCGTTTCTGGAGAGAAAAGAGAGATGAGAAGAGTTCTGTTATGCTATGTATTCCACTGAGTCACTGACTACTCTATATTTATAAACACAGTCCACTACTACTACTACTACTGATACTACTACTACTGATACTACTAACTACTACTGACACTCACTACTACTGCTACTACTGATACTCACTACTACTACTGCTACTACTGCTACTGATACTACTACTACTACTACTTACTACTACTTACTACTGATACTCATTACTACTACTACTACTCATTACTACTACTGATACTTACTACTACTACTACTACTACTACTACTACTACTACTACTGATACTACTACTACTGATACTCATTACTACTACTGATACTTACTACCACTACTACCGATACTCATTACTACCACTGATACTTACCACTACTACCACTTACCACCGATACTTACTACCACCACCGATACTCACTACCACTCTACTACCACCACCACTGATACTTACTACCACCGATACTTAATACCACTGCCACTACCACTGATACCACTTTACCACCACCGACACCACACTACCACTGATACCTTACTACTACCACCGATACTTACTACTACCACTTACCACTGATACCTTTACTACCACTACTACTACCACTACCACCACACTACCACTGATACTTCACTACCACTACCACCACTACCACCGATACCACCACCACTACTACTGATACTTACTACTACTACTACTGATACTTACTACTACTACTACTACTGATACTTACTACTACTGATACTACTACTACTGATACTTACTACTACTACTGATACTTACTACTACTACTACTGATACTCATTACTACTACTGATACTTACTACTACTGATACTTACTACTACAACTACTGATACTTACTACTACTGATACTACTACTACTACTGATACTACTACTACTACTGATACTTACTACTGATACTTACTACTACTGCTACTACTACTTACTACTGATACTTACTACTACTACTACTACTACTACTGATACTTACTACTGCTGCTACTACCAGTACTACCTCTTATTAATTATACTAATTGTTATTTTGGACTTTTTTCATTGTTATTATTGACTGATGTGTTAGCTTCCTCAACAATGCAGCACATCAGCGTTTCACTGCACCTTGTATACCTGCTGTAAACTGTCCTGTAATGTTGAGGGAGATAGCACATCAGCGTTTCACTGCACCTTGTATATCTGCTGTAAACTGTCCTGTAATGTTGAGGGAGATAGCACATCAGCGTTTCACTGCACCTTGTATATCTGCTGTAAACTGTCCTGTAATGTTGAGGGAGATAGCACATCAGCGTTTCACTGCACCTTGTATACCTGCTGTAAACTGTCCTGTAATGTTGAGGGAGATAACAATGACTAAAAATGGGAACACTTTGCTTTCCCGGCGCTAGGGCTGCTGAATCAAGTGCACCTACTGTCAACAAAACCAAACAAATTAACAACGCAAGGCTTCATCGTTGTTGTTTTTTTACAGAAATGTTTGGGGGATCGACTAGGAATGCCTTGGAGATCTCCCGTTTGGTGACCACTAGTCTAGAGAGACTAGTCCCTTCTCACAAAACAAATTTACAAAGGAGTGTTTGCTATAGTAGTTAGAAATGGTTAGACTAGTTAAATTAGTTAATGCATAGTTGAACCTACTTTGTCCACAGACTGCGGTGACGTAATGAGCAGAGAGAGCCACGTACGGCTCGTACTGTTTATCATGGTGTAGGATCTCAGATTCACTGCAATGACATGGGGAAATGAGGGAGGGTCATTGTTGCGGAATACACCGAAAAATGCCATTACAAAAGTGCAGTTCAACTCACAGTCAAGACTAGGCTATGTCATAAATAATAACACAGTGCAAAAGAATAGGTCCGCCAGCAGCCTAAATAAATAGTCAAGCATAGATCCATAATATCCACAGGAGTTTTTTCAATCCTGGGTACTGAAGTGTTGTTGTTTTTTTACAAGTGAATGGTGTGGTTTAGAGTCCTCGGGAACACCAGCTCCATCGGTTTCACTTATATTTATTTGGTTGTATGTTTTGCTGTCATTTGACAACAAATGTTTTTATAGCTTCAAATTTTGCTTAAAACGATCATGTCAGAAATCCACTAGACTGTCAGTTGTTGCATCCCCGAGATGCGTCTATGCATTTGAGGGGTTATATTTCTCCAGCCCCCGTCCCTGAGCTGCTGTTGCACATATTTGATATATCCCAAAAATCACAACACCTGACAAATCAAGGGCTTGATGGTTAGTTAACAACTACTAGTCAAATCAGGTGTGCTATTGTTGGGATATATCAAACGTGTGCCATTTCAGTCGATGGATAAATCAAACCACTCACATTCATAGATGCAGCTCTGGACGCTAGGACTGACAGTTCAGCACAATGACAGGTAGGTAGCCTAGTGGTTGGATGCTAGGACTGACAGACAGTTCAACACAATGACAGGTAGGTAGCCTAGTGGTTGGATGCTAGGACTGACAGACAGTTCAACACAATGACAGGTAGCCTAGTGGTTGGATGCTAGGACTGACAGACAGTTCAACACAATGACAGGTAGGTAGCCTAGTGGTTGGATGCTAGGACTGACAGACAGTTCAACACAATGACAGGTAGCCTAGTGGTCGGACGCTAGGACTGACAGACAGTTCAACACAATGACAGGTAGGTAGCCTAGTGGTCGGATGCTAGGACTGACAGACAGTTCAACACAATGACAGGTAGCCTAGTGGTCGGACGCTAGGACTGACAGACAGTTCAACACAATGACAGGTAGGTAGCCTAGTGGTCGGATGCTAGGACTGACAGACAGTTCAACACAATGACAGGTAGCCTAGTGGTTGGACGCTAGGACTGACAGACAGTTCAACACAATGGCATGTTAAATGTTCTACAAATTGTGAAGCTATAACTTACAGTTCAGTGTAGTCAAATGACAACACAAAAAGGTTGTGCTGCTACTCCATTGTATAGTTAGCTATACTGTGTTATAAATTGAGGTTTGATAGTTGCACTAAGCGCATTAGACTTGACACATTAAGGCATTTAACAGTATAACCGATAAGCTTCAAGTATTAATGGGTGTATCAACGACCGAAGTGACCATTGAACTGCAAGAAATATCTCAGATAGTAGCTAGCTGTTGACAGTCCTTTTGGGCTAACGTTAACTAACTAACTAAGAACGGAGTGCGAAGTCAAGAAATGTTATAGTTAGTCCACATCAAATGACATTTTAAACGATTACATCAACAGCTGTGTCAACATATCTAACTAGTTAACTTACTATCTATCTAAATGCCTTCATGCCATCACATCAGCAACATCATGACGGCAAACAACTTGACCCTCAAGTAAAAACAGAAAACCACAGGATAAGCTTTCGTTTTCAATTCTTGAAATATAAGACATGTTTGCTAGTTCGTCAGCTCTGGCTAGTTAAGCTACAAATGTTTTTGCTTGGTTTATTGTCATGCAAACACGACAAAACTTCCTAATTGAGTGATTATGGTTTAACAGCTATGTTTACTTCACAGTAAACGGCAGTATACAATAGCAGGGATCTGTTTTAGCTAGCTGGCACGTAACGCCTCAGCCCCATATACCACCCACCACTGCGACCTGTTTGCTCTAGTCGGCTGGCCCTCGCTTTACACTCGTCGCCATACCCACTGGCTCCAGGTCATCTACAAGTCCCTACTAGGTAAAGCCCCGTCTTATCTCAGCTCACTAATCACCATAGCAGCACCCAGCCGTAGCACCCGCTCCAGCAGGTATATTTCACTGGTCACCCCCAAAGCCAATTCCTCCTTTGGCCGCCTTTCCTTCCAGTTCTCTGCTGCCAATGACTGGAACGAACTACAAAAATCACTGAAGCTGGAGACTCATATCTCCCTCACTAGCTTTAAGCACCAGCTGTCAGAGCAGCTCACAGATCACTGCACCTGTACATAGCCCATCTGTAAACAGCCCAACCAACTACCTCATCCCCATACTGTATTTATTTATTTATCTTGCTCCTTTGCACCCCAGTATTTCTACTTTGCACATTCATCTACTGCACATCTACCATTCCAGTGTTTAATTGCTATATTGTAATTACTTCGCCACCATGGCCTATTTATTGCCTTGCGTTCCTTATCCCACCTCATTTGCACACATTGTATATAGATTTTTTTTTCTACTGTATTATTGACTGTGTGTTTGTTTTACTCCATGTGTAACTATGTGTTGTTGTATGTGTTGAACTGCTTTGCTTTATCTTGACCAGGTCGCAGTTGTAAATGAGAACTTGTTCTCAACTGGCCTACCTGTATTATGACATCATATAGAACTACCTGGTTAAATAAAGGTGTATTATGACATCATATAGAACTACCTGGTTAAATAAAGGTGTATTATGACATCATATAGAACTACCTGGTTAAATTAAGGGGAAATACAAAAATACATAAAAAACGCTACATTCCTACTGGGTATATTACCGTAGGTAGCATGCTATGCTAATGCTAGCACAATACAAATCAGCTGGAGTGGAGTTAGCATGCTAGCTAGCTGTTATATTCAGCTCTATTCTCAGAGTCAACAGAGCGCTTCATTTCGGCAGACAGGGGGGGGGGACGAGACGATGTTGACCAGTTTATTATGGATCCTATAAGCGGAGGTCTTCCGTTTCAAACGTTGTGTGTGAAGCTGATAACAGCGGTGGTAGAGCTGCAGTCCACCGGGATTCCATGTTGAGGTTCCTTACTAGACCGACAACATCCCCAAATAAGAGATATTAGAAAGCAAAAGAAGCGCTGTAATAAAACACAGACCATAAACTAGTACGGGAATTTCGTAGATAGGATAGAGAGAATTATAGAAAGGAAAAAAAAAACGACAGTGAAAGAATTGCTATGATTTCTTTATAGCACAACCAAACATCAGTAGTAAGCTTACTTTGTGCCAAAAAAAAATAAACATAATAGTAATCATTTTATTGAGGGCGTTGACGTTTTTGTGAAAGTGTTGCATGAGCAGAGTTTTAATACACTAGAGCGCCATGCTAATCCATGTTTAAGACATACATAAATATCTTACAAACTATAATTTACGCATGGGGGGTAAATATTAGTTAAGATAAATCACATAACTTCCAGTGCATCGAAGACTTCAAAAAAGACAAAACACTGCGAACCTCAGAAGCAGACGACACAAAACAAACAAAACTCAGTACACACCCACCCCAGACCATAGGGCTGGTCTTCAAGTATCTGCGGCACAAACACGGTGAACACACCCTTTAGCACACTTAAAAAAAATGCAAAAACATTTAAAACAAAATTAACAAAAAGTGATCCAAATCCCATGAATATCTGTACCACATTTAGTCATCTTAGATTAGGCCTAATCTTAAAGACTTTTTATAGTCATTTTAGATCAGGCCTAATCTTAAAGACTTTTTATAGTCATCTTAGATTAAGATTAGGCCTAAAGACTTTTTATAGTTATCTTTCAGAGCTAAATAATGTTTGAGTATATGAACACCTGCTGGGAAACGCACCGAGTGACCACTGACTGCTCTTACAGGGTGGTAAAAAATAACATCTCATTGCATGAAGTGAGGCCATGAAAAGCACTTTACATTGCTATCTAATGGAGGTTATAAAAGGGTTTAGACAGTCAATAGAGATGACATACAACGCATTCAGAAAGTATTCATAACCCCTTGACTTATTCTACCATTTGATGTGTTACAGCCTGAATTCGAAATGGATTAAAACACATGACAGTAAAAACATCTTAAGATTTTTTTTTTTTTTTTTTTTGCAAATGTATTGAAAATTAAATACCTGTAATCTCATTTACTTGAGTATTCACACCCCTTTTGCTATGACGCTCCAAATTGAGCTCAGGTGAATCCAATTTCCTTTGATCATCCTGGAGACATCACTGCAACATGATCGGAGTGTCATTGCAAAAGTGAGTGGCCAATTCAACTGTTTTGACATGATTCAGAAAGAAACACTCCTGTCTATATATAAAAGGTCCCACAGTTGACAGCGCACGTCAGAGCGGAAACTATACCCATGAAGTCCGAGGAACTGTCTGTCGATCGCCGAGATAGAATTGGGATGAGTTATATCTGGGGGAAGGGTACACAACAATTTCAGGAGTGTTGAAAGTTACCAAGAGCACAGAGGTCTCCATCATTGGGAAATTGAAAAATATGGAACTACCCCAGACTCTGTCTAGAGATAGCTATCTGACCAAACTGAACAGCCGGACAAGAATGACATTGGTCAGGGAGGTGACCAAGAGCCCAATGACCACTCTGACAGAACTACAGAGTTCCTTGGCTGAGCTGGGAGAACCTGCCAGAAGGACTAACAGTCTCTAAAGCATTTCACCAATCTGGGCTTTATGGGAGAGTGGCCAGATGGAAGCCACTCCAGAGAAAAAGGCACATGACCAAGCATATCGAAAAAGATTGTGGTCTGATGAGACGAAAATCTAACTCTTTGGCCTGAATGCAAAGTGCTGTGTCTGAAGAAAACCAGGCACAGCTCCTCTGTAGAAAGACTTGAAGATTGCTGTTCCCCGCCACTCCACATCTAACTTAAACAGAGCTTGAAAAAAAAAATCTGCAAGGAAGAATGGGAGAAAAATCCTCAAATCAAGATGTGCTAAGCTGATGCAGACATACCCAGGACGACTCAAAAGCTGTAATCTCCACCAAAGGTGCTTCCACAAAGTATTGACTCAGGGGTGTGAAAACTTATGTAAATGAGATCTGTATTTAATTTTCAATAAATGTACAAACATTTCTAAAAACATGTTTTCACTTTCATAATGGGGTATTGTTTGTAGCTGGGGGGGGGGGGACTAATCCATTTTGAATTCAGGCTGTAACAATGTGGAATAAGTCAAGGGGTAGGAATACTTTCTGGAGGCACTGTAACTCCCCTTAAATGATACCTCAATGTAAAGTCTTACCAAATAAATTAAACAAAATAATCTTATCCTTTAAAAAGACAGACGACACCCCCCCCCCAAACGGCTTCAACTCGCCCACCACCATTGTCCGGGGTCATCCATGCAGCAATGGAGAGAGAGCTCAGAGTTGAAAGGATCAGAAGTCGACTCTTTTCACCGCCAGGCCCGGTTGAGCAGTTTGACCTGTGCCAGGCGTTTACTAATCATGGTGGCGAAGAACAGAGCGAACAGAACACTGCTGATCAGGACGTAGTCGTAGTCATCTTTCAGCACGTCAAACTGCTTGGAGGGGTACACTCTGGTTTGGTAGATGTCAAGACCGTACGCAACCACCTGGCACAAAACACACACACATTTCCATGTTCAATATTTTTGTCTTTTATCTACATTATAGTTGAATCTTCATTTCATCTATTATCCGCTCTGCATTGTCAGTGTACCACGGCCTTGGAAATGCAGAAGGAAGTCCAGACTTGATACACTGAAGGTAGTGTAATAGACCAGTTTCCAGGGGTACTAAGACTGGGGGGTACTAAGACCCCGGGGTACTAAGACTTGGGGGTACTAAGACTTGGGGGTACTAAGACCCTTGGGGGTACTTGGCTTATCCACAAGGGGTACTAGAACCCTTGGGGGTACTTGACCTATCCACAAGGGGTACTAGAGAAGACTCATGAGACCATAGGCTTACTGGTAAAATGAAATGTACACGAGAAGTACTCCAAGGGTACTCTGGACATAGCAAAATGTACTTTGTGGTACAGTAGCCGAAACAGGTTGGAAACCACTGTAATAGACCATAGACTCACCAGACATGTGGACTCCAGGCCAGAGGGGGCAGTGTAGATTCCTTTCACTCTCAATACGGTCTGATTGTAGTTGATGAACCACTCTGTGCGGATGGGCATCTCTGGGGCGTAGGGTATAAGGTTCTCTTCCCTGAAAATAAACGAGAAATCAATTCAAAGTCAAAGTCAACCTTCAACTGAAATGTGTCTTCCGCATTTAACCCAACCCCTCTGAATCAGAGAGGTGCGGGGGGCTGCCTTAATCGACATCCACATCTTCGGCGCACGGGGAACAGTGGGTTAACTGCCTTGTTCAGGGGCAGAACAACAGATTTTTTTCCTTGTCAGCTTGGGGATTCGAACTTGCAACCCTCCGGTTACAAGTCCAACGCTCTAACCACTAGGCTACTTGCCGCCTCTTACTTTCATATAGTGACAAGAGCCCCCAAAAAAATTGCCAAAGACTCCAGCCACCCTAGTCAAAGACTGTTCTCTCTGCTACCGCCGGGAAGCAGTACCGAGCGCCAAGTCTAGGTCCATAAGGCTTCTTAACAAGCCATAAGACTCCTGAACAGCTAATCAAATGGTTACTATTTGCATTGTCACCCCCATTTTACCCTGCTGCTACTCTGTTTATTATCCATGCATATTCACTTTACGTCTACCCACATGTACATATTACCTCAACTAACCTGTGCCCCTGCACATTGACTCTGTACCGGTACCCCCTGTATATAGCCTCCACATTGACTCTGTACCGGTACCCCCTGTATATAACCTCCACATTGACTCTGTACCGGTACCCCCTGTATATAGCCTCCACATTGACTCTGTACCGGTACCCCCTGTATATAAGTCAAAAAGTCAAAGTCAAAGTCACCATTATTAGTCAGTTGTACAACCGAATGCCTTCAACCGAAATGTGTCTTCCGCATTTAACCCAACCCCTCTGAATCAGAGAGGTGCGGGGCTGCTATGTCGACTTCCACGTCTTGGCGCCGGGAACAGTGGGTTAACTGCCTTGTTCAGGGCAGAACGACAGATTTTTTTTTTCCTTGTCAGCTCGGGGATTCGAACTTGCAACCCTCCGGTTACAAGTCCAACGCTCTAACCACTAGGCTACCTGCCGCCACATTGGCTATATAGCTAGGCTATATAGCCTCCACATTGACTCTGTACCGGTACCCCCTGTATATAGCCTCCACATTGACTCTGTACCGGTACCCCTGTATATAGCCTCCACATTGACTCTGTACCGGTACCCCTGTATATAGCCTCCACATTGACTCTGTGCAGTACCCCTGTATATAGCCTCCACATTGACTCTGTACCAGTACCCCCTGTATATAGCCTCCACATTGTCTCTGTACCAGTACCCCCTGTATATAGCCTCCACATTGACTCTGTACCAGTACCCCCTGTATATAGCCTCCACATTGACTCTGTACCAGTACCCCCTGTATATAGCCTCGCTACTGTTATTTTATTGTTGGTCCTTAATTATTTGTTATTTTTCTTATTTTTTTTACTTCAGTTTATTTTTGTAAATACTTTCTTAAAACTGCATTGTTGGTTAAGGGCTTGTAAGTAAGCATTTCACTAAGGTCTACACCTGTTGGACTCAGCATTTCACTGTAAGGTCTACACCTGTTGTATTCAGCATTTCACTGTAAGGTCTACACCTGTTGGACTCAGCATTTCACTGTAAGGTCTACACCTGTTGGACTCAGCATTTCACTGTAAGGTCTACACCTGTTGGACTCAGCGCATGTGACAAATAACATTTGATTTGAACCAGTATTCCTCTCTAACGGTCAAACAACTTTGAAACAACAGGGTCCTGTTCATTAGTGCACAATGTAGCAAAATGTTTTGCGACAGAAAACAAAAACGTGCATTCGTAATTGGACAGGAAGTTGTATTCCCTCCCAGTTTCAGTACATTTTCTTCCTTTTGGTGACTAATGATTCACGACCCAGGGGTACGTGTTGGTACTAACCGGCTGTGCTCAGTGACGACCTCCGGTCTCCGTGGATCCAGGAACATCTTGGGGAGAGACAAGATGGCTCCTGATGGTAACCCCACTGAGAAAGAAATAGCCAGAGCAAAATTAATTACGACAGAGATAGTGCTGAAAGAGAGCATTATATCCACTAAACTGGTACATGACACCATTGCAAAATCTACACAACTAAAGTTTTAGCAACAAAACAAAATATGTAACCGTGAAAATCATTAATGACCGTCAATAACAAATACTTTTTAGTATCCTTGGTTATTGTTTAGGCAACGTTTTGCCATATCTTTACTTTTTTAAATATTTCAAAAACAAACAAAAGTACTGACCCAGGAGGCGATGCCCTTCTCAGGGAGCAACAAGGTCTACACCTGTTGGACTCAGCAGTACTGACCCAGGAGGCGATGCCCTTCTCAGGGAGCAACATTTACCCACCCACAAAAACACCCATCCACACAAATACTCACCCATCTATCCCTCCCTCCCATCCATCCATCCATCCCTCCCACCCATACTGACCCAGGAGATGTCTGGAGGTGATGCCCTTCTCCGTGAGCGTAGCCTCCATGGTGGTAATGGGAGAGGGAAAGATGTAGGTCTGCTGTAGGACCTGGGGCAGGTGGGGTCTGTCCAGACTACTGAACACCGTGCTGTTATACAGCTCTGTCCCTTCAAACAGCTCCAGCACACCGAACTCATTACGCCTGGACTTGGTGTTCCAGTACTCATACTGTGGGCGAGGGAAGGAGAGAGAGAGAGAGAGAGACAGAGAGAGAAAATGTTTAGGTTTTCTCAATAGCTGGAAGACAGTATACTAGTAGTAGTATTAACCTTTTTCCTCACCATAGAAATCATTTTGTAACACTTGTGACCGTAACAGCAGCTACTACTACTACTACTGATACTACTGATACTACTACTACTGATACTACTACTGATAATACTACTACTGATACTACTACTACTGATACTGATAATACTACTACTACTACTGATAATACTACTACTGATACTACTACTGATACTACTACTACTGATACTACTGATACTACTACTGATACTACTACTGATACTACTGATACTGCTACCACTGATACCGCGCTACCACGCTGTTAAGTTAACCACTGATAATACTACTACCGATAACTACCACCGATAATACTACTACCACTACCGCTACCGATAACACCACTACTACTGCTACCGATAATACCACTACCACTGATAATACTACTACCACCGATAATACCACTACCACCGATAATACCACCGCTGCTACCGATAATACCACTGCCACTGATAATACCACCACCGCCGCTACCACCGCTGCCACCGATAATACTACCACCGATAATACCACTACCACGCTGCTGCTACCGATAATACCGCTGCCGTCACCGCTGCCACCGATAATACTCACTACTACCACCGCCGCTACCACCGATAATACCACCGCCGCCACCACTACCACCGATAACACCACTACACCGATAACACCGCTACCGCTGCCACCGCCACCACCACCACCATTGATAACAATACCACCACCGTGGCCACCGCCACTACCATCGCCACCACCACCACCACCACCACCGATAAGACCACCGCGGCCGCTGCCGCCACTGCCACCGCTGCCACCACTACCACCGCCGCCGCCACCACCACCACCACCGATAACACCGCGGCCGTTGGCCGCCACCACCGCTGCTACTACCGCCGCGGCCGCTGCCGCCAATACCACCGCCGCTACCACCGCCGCTACCACTACCACCGCCGCTACCACCGCCGCTACCACCACCACCGATAAGACCACCGCGCCGCCGCCGCCACCGCCACCGCTGCCACCATCACTACCACCGCTGCCACCACCACCACCACCGATAACACCGCTACCACCGCGGCCGTTGCCGCTACCACCGCCGCCACCACCGCCGCGGCCGCCGCCACCACCACCGCCGCTACCACCGCTGCCACTACCACCACCGCCGCTACCACCGATACCACCACCGCCACCACCACCACCACCGATAACACCACCGCCGCCGCTGCCACTACCACCGCTGCTACCACCACCGCCGCTACCACCGCGGCCGTTGCCACCACCGCTGCTGCCACTACTACTACCACCGCAGCCGTTGCCACCTCACCGCTGCCGCCACCACCACCGCTCTGCCACCGCCGCCAATACCACCGCCGCTACCACCGACACCACCACCGCCGCTGCCACCGATAACACCACCGCCACCACCACCACCACCGATAACACCACCGCGGCCGCCGCCACCGCCACCACCGCCGCTGCCACTGCCACCACCACCACCGCCACCGCCACACCACCGCGGCCGTTGCTGCCACCGCCACCACCGCCACCGCTAACACCACCGCGGCCGTTGCTGCCACCACCGCCGCTGCCACCACCGCAACCACCGCTACCACCACCACCGATAACATTACCGCTGCCACTACCACCGATAACACCACCGCCGCCACCACCACCACCGCCACCGATAACACCACCGCGACCAACGCCGCCACCGCCGCCACCACCACCACCGCCGCGGCCGTTGCCACCACCGCCGCTGCCACCGCCGCTACCAACGGTGCCACCGACCGCCGCCGCTGCCACCGCCGCCACTAATGGCGCCAACACCGCCGGCTGCCACCACTACCACCGGGCTGCCACCACCGCGGCCGTTGCCACCATCACTGCCACCACTGCCGCGGCTGTTGCCACTGCCACCGCTACCACCGCCGCCACCACTACCGCCGCTACTACTACCACTACTACTACCGCCGCGCCGTTGCCACCGCGGCTGCTACTACTGCTACCACCACCACCACCACCACCACTACTACTGATAATACTACTGCTACTGCTACCACCACTACTACTGCTACTGCTACCACCACTACTACTGCTACTACTACCACCACTACTACTACTGCTACTACTACCACCACTACTACTGCTACTGCTACCACCACTACTACTGATAATACTACTGCTACTGCTACTACTACCACTGATAATACTACTGCGGATGTTGCTACTAATGCTGCTGCTACTACTGCTGCTACTGCTGCTGAGAATACTACTACTACCGAGAATACTACTACTACCGAGAATACTACTACTACCGAGAATACTACTACTGCTCACGCTGCTACTACTCACCACCACCCAGTTCTCAGAGTGGACAAAGTGGACGGGCCCCCTGGCCTTCCTCTGGACGGCTTCATGAATGATGCGCCCGGTCACACCATCGACCAAGAACATGCCCACGAAGGCACGCTCCGGGTGGGCATCTGTACTCTCGGTCACCACTGCCAGCAGGTTAGGGTTTAGGTACTGTGGTTAAAAAAAGGAAATAGACTGTTATTCAGGTATTCACACAAAATCAACATTTTCTTATTTCAAACAAGTTCTGTATTTTTCACTTGTTGCTCCTCAAAAATTATTAAACAGTTCAACTTTTGGGTTCAGTTTGCAGATATTACCCGCTGAACATGCTTTGTAGTCCAGGACTAGTCTAAAATCTGGATCTGGGAAACTGGCCCTTAACGGTTTGAGTGTATATACCCTCTAGTCTAGCCTTTCTTAAAGTATGGGTCGCAACCCACTTGGCGTGTTAATAGTGGGTCGTGACGTGTCAGAGTAAATGTATACTGGAATTGATTTGGCCGCGTGCAACTGGACTCCGAGACCCACACGCCGCAGCGCTGTCGTTCAGCAGCATGTGATGCGCTGTCAGCCACCGACTTGTCATTCCCACTCGCCATCACTCACCGCTGTCATCGAATGGACTCAAGCTAGCCACAAGTTCTGAGTGAGCTCAAATCGTCATGAAACGCAAAACACGGCGATGAGTTTCTCTCTTGGTTTTGTACAAACTTTGAGAAATAACAAGGATCGGCCGCAATGTGTTTTGTGAGGTGAAGTGCTTACATGCTGACTACACCCCTCGCGACTCAAAAAAAGTACATGTTATTCAATCATTGCATCCACACTGCTCGCGGGGCGTCTGCTTGGCCAGGCACTAAAATAGAAATTGGTTCTATTTGTGACACTCAACGCGCTGCAAGTCCGGGCCTCTCCCATGTCCTCATTGGCTTTTAGGAGCATATACCCACGTGGGAGATTGAAAGATGAACTGAGGTCCACACTCCGGTAGGTTGAAGTAATGCTGTAGTAAGTCGGTTGCCAACCACCATATAAAGTCCAAAGAAGAAAAAGAAGCCTTTAAGGAAAGAGAAGAGAAACGAATTCGGTTGACCGTTTTATGTGTGGATTAATTGGCGGAGTAGAGGACCTTGTGCATTTCAGGTAAAATAACAACTCAATGTTTATATCCCAGGACAAATGAGCTAGCAACAGCAAGCTAGCTAGCTAAATTGCCATAAATGTTTAATGCTTTTTGACCTGTCCCCAAAATTTATATAATTGGTTCAGAGTTTGTTTTGATATTTCAACCTGCGTGTCCTGATCGCTTCTGGTGTGGGTGGACCGCTCGTCCGGGTGGTCAGCATGCTAGTGATGAGTCTCTCTCAAAAAAAAAAAAAAAAAAATTTTTAAAAACGACACGTCCTGACCAAACATCCACAGCACGACGGTAAACCCAGGGAGTTGTTTCACAACAGGGCAGAATGCTTCGGACAGGGGAAGAGAGTAAGTCAGCTAGAAAGGCATTGTTGTCATTTTATTAACAGGTTAGCAGACATAAGGGAGAACCATCTCTCATAGTAGTAGATTAGTTCCTTTCAAACAATCCCCTCGTACACAGCTAATAGCTAGCCAGCTAATGGTAGCCAAAGCAAGCTAGCTAGATAGTGATAGTGTTGTACAGACGGGAGATTCAAAAGGATCCCACCTACTGTACATATTACTGTATTAACTAGTCTAGGTTGGAACTGTTGCTGTTAAAATACAAGTCATCTTTTTTATCCTGAATACAATTATTATTTAACACGTCACACAGACGTAGACTGGGACAGACAGAGACAGACAGACAGCCACAGACAGACACAGACCGTGACAGACAGACAGACACAGACGTAGACCGTGACAGACAGACAGACCTGTGTGATTTGTCAGTTTATTCCAGTTCAGAATTAATTAATGTCTTGTATTTTAATAGCAACAGTTCCAACCTAGACAAATATGTAAGAGTGTTTTTAATAATTTATATGTATTTCTCATTATTTGCTGTTGTCTACATTGCATTTGTTTTAGTCATAAGGGCAATGAAATGCACCGATATTTGCATATAGTTGCATGTTTTCATAAACTTGGGCCCCAGGAAAAACAGAATTTCTAATTTGGGTCCCAGGCTGTAAAAGTTGAAGAACCCCTGCTGTAGTCTACAGTACTACCGCCTAGAGCAGTGTTTACCTTGTAGAGAACACGGTCCTACCACCTAGAGCAGTGTTTACCTTGTAGAGAACACGGTCCTACCACCTAGAGCAGTGTTTACCTTGTAGAGAACACGGTCCTACCACCTAGAGCAGTGTTTACCTTGTAGAGAACACGGTCCTACCACCTAGAGCAGTGTTTACCTTGTAGAGAACACGGTCCTACCGCCTAGAGCAGTGTTTGCCTTGTAGAGAACACGGTCCTACCACCTAGAGCAGTGTTTACCTTGTAGAGAACACGGTCCTACCGCCTAGAGCAGTGTTTACCTTGTAGAGAACACGGTCCTACCGCCTAGAGCAGTGGTTGCCTTGTAGAGAACACGGTCCTACCGCCTAGAGCAGTGGTTGCCTTGTAGAGAACACGGTCCTACCGCCTAGAGCAGTGTTTACCTTGTAGAGAACACGGTCCTACCGCCTAGAGCAGTGTTTACCTTGTAGAGAACACGGTCCTACCGCCTAGAGCAGTGTTTACCTTGTAGAGAACACGGTCCTACCGCCTAGAGCAGTGTTTGCCTTGTAGAGAACACGGTCCTACCGCCTAGAGCAGTGTTTACCTTGTAGAGAACACTGCGGTCTCCCATCACTCTGCCCTGAGAGTGGACATGCTCGTTGGGCCTCTTCCCTTTGACCGCTACGATCTTCTGGACCTCAGTAGGAAGGACCACCTCCCAGATCCGCTCTGTGGACAGGTCCTGGATGAACACAAAACACACACACTCTCAATGTCTCATCCATGCATACGCACACACACACACACACACACACACACACACATAAATGAATGTCGCGTGCACACACACACACGCAACAGTGTTAAGTCACCTTGCGCAGTCTGAATCCAGACAGGTTTCCCTGCTCCGAATGGACCAGGTAGAAGAAGATAGATGAGGCCATCTCCTGGAGCTGCTGCAGGACGTTCTTAGTGGAGGGGAAGGCTGTCACCTGAAGGGAGGGAGGGAGGGAGGGAGGGAGGAAATGCATTAAAATGAAAGGAAGTCAACACTAACAGCAGAATTTTTCATTTCAAAATCGGTTAAAACCCATTGATGTTTCAATCCCCCAAAGGCCTTTAAAAATCAGACAGATGTAGTCCTACCTTGTACTGGTCATCGACCAGCAGCAGGACCTTGGCGTAGTCCTGGTCTATAACAGGTAGTAGTAGTGACTGGAGGATGGGGCGGGGCAGGGTTGGTAGGGCTATGTGGCTCTTCCTGCCAAATATGGGGTTGAACACATGCAGGGTGGCCAGGCCAGTGTCCTGGGGGAGACACAGCGATAGAAGAAATGTTTAGAAAAATAGAGACATTTCCTCCACCGTTACATCCAGTCGGAGTAAGAGCTGCCCTACCTAGTTACAGTATGTAAACACTTAGGTATTCATTCCATCTGAGATGCTTGATAACGACAGCCCCCGATGTCTTTCTCAGGTTCAAGATCAAATTTAACTAATTTGGGAATCTTAAAAATCACCAGAGGTCTCACATCAAAAAAAAATTAAATAAATGGTGTAGTAAGGACTATTTTGCAACACAGTCCATTATGTGTTGTTTCCTACCTTATCCTTGATGAGCAGAGTGCACTGTGGGGGATGAGGGAAGTGAGCGGTAGTCCTCTGGACTATCAGTTTGAAGGCTGCGTTGGGCTTGACATTCTCCAGGTAGTGCTTCCACAGAATGCTGCCTGACTTGCTGTCAATCCCAAAGAGCTGGAACCAAACAGAGATCAAAGATTATTATTTTATACCGTGTGCTATGAAGTATGAACAAATGCACTGTCAAAACAACTCTCCAATCACTTATTAAATCGATTGCACAAAAAAAAACGCATAACATTCAGAGCATTTTACAGAGCTTGTCTTAGGACTGAACACAAAATCCTGCATATGAGCCTCACTAGGACTACAGTAAAGTGCTACCAATGTGGGTGATGAGATCAACAGACCGTAGAACCTCTCTCTACCAATGTTGGTGATGAGATCAACAGACCGTAGAACCTCTCTCTACCAATGTTGGTGATGAGGTCAACAGACTGTAGAACCTCTCTCTACCAATGTTGGTGATGAGGTCAACAGACTGTAGAACCTCTCTCTACCAATGTGGGTGATGAGGTCAACAGACTGTAGAACCTCTCTCTACCAATGTGGGTGATGAGGTCAACAGACTGTAGAACCTCTCTCTACCAATGTGGGTGATGAGGTCAACAGACTGTAGAACCTCTCTCTACCAATGTGGGTGATGAGGTCAACAGACTGTAGAACCTCTCTCTACCAATGTGGGTGATGAGGTCAACAGACAGTAGAACCTCTCTACCAATGTGGGTGATGAGGTCAGACAGTAGAACCTCTCTCCACCGATGTGGGTGATGAGGTCAACAGACAGTAGAACCTCTCTCCACCGATGTGGGTGATGAGGTCAACAGACAGTAGAACCTCTCTCCACCGATGTGGGTGATGAGGTCAACAGACAGTAGAACCTCTCTCCACCGATGTGGGTGATGAGGTCAACAGACAGTAGAACCTCTCTCCACCAATGTGGGTGATGAGGTCAACAGACAGTAGAACCTCTCTCCACCAATGTGGGTGATGAGGTCAGACAGTAGAACCTCTCTCCACCAATGTGGGTGATGAGGTCAGACAGTAGAACCTCTCTCCACCAATGTGGGTGATGAGGTCAACAGACATTAGCGATGAGGTCATCAGACAGTAGATCTCTAGCAGCAGTTCACCTTAGCATGTTTTTAAGCAGGTAGTTTCTCACCTTCCCCGAGGCCGCGACCATGATGATCACCTTCTGCCATCTATAAAACACACACACACCCCTCCTCTAGTCTCACCTTCCCCGAGGCCGTAACCATGACCATCATCTTCTGCAGGTTGAACTCATCCCTGGACAGCGTTTCTATGGTGACCTCGTTCTTAACCTGGCTGCGGGGTTTACGGGCTTCGTAGAACAGCTTCCACAAGTGGGCCAGCCACGCCTGGAGCAGAATCACCTGGGATGACAGACGCTTCAGCACCATGGGGAACAACCCGTCTAGGGGAGGGAGAACCACGGACAGACGGGCAGACGTTATTATCTACAGTTTTTAGTCGTTAAGATTCTAAACAATTATCGTTCGAGAGTGAAGACGTCACGATAGAAGGCTGGACCGCAAGAAAGTTTCCGCAAGTTTACCTGGACGTCAATGGATTCTTTCTACAGGGACACTAAATACACGAGGTCAACACTGGAGCTCACAAACTGATCTACAAAACAAAAGGACCGACTACAAGAACACGACCAACAACACAGACTACAAGAACACGACCTACAACAAAGCAGACACTTAAAATTACTTCTCTTCAACATAAGCAAACAGAAAGGACAGAAAGCTCATAGCATTACCTTGAATGGCTGGATCCAAGGGCAGCAATTAGAAAACCAAAGAGACAGAGCAAGACTTAAGCCAATTGGGGTTTAGCAATACAGAGGACAATTAACGAAGACCGGGTCAAATGACATTATACGTTCCTGGCGGCAACAAACACAGGCTATCACAAATCCTTATACAAAGCCAAAAACACACACAAAATAAAATACATGGAATTAATTATTAAAAACGTCAATACATATATTTCAAGAGAATGACTAAGCATAATAATGTTAATTGCACTGTTTTGGAGAAAAGCAAATCAATTCATAACATTTTTCACATGCGTTTTTCTGGATTTTTTTGTTGTTATTCCGTCGCTCACTGTTCAAATAAACCTACCATTAAAAATTAAAGACTGATCATTTCTTCGTCAGTGGGCAAACGTACAAAATCAGCAGGGGATCAAATACTTTTTTTCCCTATTTAAAAAAAAATGTTAACATGAATAACGTTAGCTAGGCTCTGATCTTTGATGTTCTTTACCAGTTTTCTTCCCAAACTCCCCCCTCCAGCTCCGCCTGGGTCCCAGTGAGGGGCAGGTCCACCATCTCCATGGTAACCACATCAGCTAGGGCCTCCTCTCTGGTCCATGCCACACGTCCTGGAATCACAGGTGTTGGTTAGAAGCCTCGTCTAGTGTGTGTGTGTGTGTGTGTGTGTGTGTGATTTGTGATTTTTTATTAGGATCCTCGTTAGCCAATGGCGAAAGTTAGTCTTCCTGGGGTCTGACACCTAACGAAAGAGACATCACATACAAAGGTACTTGTGTTCCAGTGTGTGCAGGGTTTTTTGTGAATCAAAAATAAGCTTAGGTGGTGGGCGAGCAATGAGAACGGTCGCCCGTCGTCACGGCTACATTGAATATAATATTTTACATCTCTGCGCTGTTGAATTTTTTTTTCTTCAAAACAGATTTAAGCAAATTTCCTGCAATTCTACAAATGTTTCCATGTAGCTGAAAGAAAACAGAGTTTTAAAGCTAATTTCCTGCAATGTTATCCATTTTGCCATGAATAATGCCGTGTTCTTTTGCACAAACATAATAACAAAATGAATACAAATAAATGCAAAAGTCCTCACAAGAATACTAAAAACAAGGAAAATTCAGACAAGTGGGGACATTTCGCAGTCCCCACAAGGAAAAATCGCTATTTCAGGCTTAGGGGGTTGGTTTACGATCAGGCTTAGGAGTTAGGGTCAGGGTTAAGGTTAGGGAAAATAGGATTTTGAATGGGAATCAATTGTTTGGTCCCCACAAGGATAGCAAAACCAACATGTGTGTGTGTGTGTGTGTGTGTGTGTGTGTATACACATACCTGGCTGCTGTATGAAGGTGAGAGCATGGTCCTGTGTCTGCACTAGGACCCTGTAGCCCACAGAGTCATCCTTCTTCAGGAAGGCATGGACGTACAGCTGGGGAGGAAAGACATCGGACACTACAGGGTGAGGCTACCGTAAGACATCGGACACTACGGGGTGAGACTACCGTAAGACATCGGACACTACAGGGTGAGACTACCGTAAGACATCGGACACTACAGGGTGAGGCTACCGTAAGACATCGGACACTACAGGGTAAGGCTACCGTAAGACATCGGACACTACGGGGTGAGGCTACCGTAAGACATCGGACACTACGGGGTGAGGCTACCGTAAGACATCAGACACTACAGGATGAGATTACCGTAAGTCATCAGACACTACGGGGTGAGGCTACCGTAAGACATCGGACACTACGGGGTGAGGCTACCGTAAGACATCGGACACTACGGGGTGAGGCTACCGTAAGACATCGGACACTACGGGGTGAGGCTACCGTAAGACATCAGACAGTACAGGGTGAGACTACTGTAATACATCAGACACTACGGGGTGAGGCTACCGTAAGACATCAGACAGTACAGGGTGAGACTACTGTAATACATCAGACACTACGGGGTGAGGCTACCGTAAGACATCAGACACTACAGGATGAGGCTACCGTAAGGCACTTTGTGACAACCGGTCATGTAAAAAGAGATTTATAAATAAGCGTGATTGATTGCCGTCCGGCACCCCTACATAGGTAGATTCCAACAGTGGTTCCTATGGACATTTCTGTCAGCGAGGGGGGGGTTGGATATGTCAGACCCATATTTACTACTCTAATACCCGATGATTTTCAAACATACAGACACACGTACAAGCAGCTACACTCACCTTGTGTGGTTTCCCACCGTTAAGATCCAGGGGAAAGACGACAGTGGTATCCAACAGCCTGCGACCAGAGTCGACGCTGAACAGATTGATAGCACAAGCCTGGAGCGGGAACAGGAAGGGAAGACGACCCACGGGTTACCCCACTTCAGTATAACGAAAACGCACCACATGCATTGCCGCAGATATTTTTCGGGCAACTCGGAGCACCCGATGACGACTCACAGTTTCGTTTTTGGGAGTCATGACGGCAGCAACGGTCTTCTCCCCTGTGGTGGCAAACGAGACCAAGAACGCCTGTAAAAAACACGGGACACGTGTTCGATCTCCAGTCAGAACTCGTTCAGCTTCGTCTGGCCTTCCAACTAACAACATTTGAGGTCAAATCTTGTCCAGGTTGAACGGTAAAACAGTATAATAATATACTGTATGCTACATAGCAGATGCACTATCCAGAGAGACTTGTAGTACTGGCAAAAAACATAGCAGTATTCCAACTCACAGATATGGTATACTGTACACATGTAGATATGGTATACTGTACACATGTAGATATGGTTTACTGTACACATGTAGATATGGTATACTGTACACATGTAGACATGGTTTACTGTACACATGTAGACACGGTTTACTGTACACATGTAGACATGGTATACTGTACACATGTAGACATGGTTTACTGTACACATGTAGACATGGTTTACTGTACACATGTAGACATGGTATACTGTACACATGTAGACATGGTATACTGTACACATGTAGACATGGTTTACTGTACACATGTAGACATGGTTTACTGTACACATGTAGACATGGTTTACTGTACACATGTAGACACGGTATACTGTACATATGTAGATATGGTTTACTGTATATATGGTTTACTGTTTGGTATAACTGGATCAAAAACCATGGTCAGTGGCATTAATAATTGCCTGTCTGGGATGTTTATTGAATAAACAAAAATGTATTAATTAATGAATCTGTACCGGCTGGAAGTCTCTGAGTGGGGCGATGGTGTATCCATCACCGTTGAGCTGCAGCAGGACGTGGTGGTGTGGTCCTAGCTGGAGAAAGAGCTCTGAGAGGGGGGAGCGGGCCGGGTGGGGCTGGCTGGACACCAGGACGGGCTGGAAGCCTGGAGACACCTCCAGATCCAGAGACTAGGAGGGGAGAGAGTAGGAAAAGAAAGCAACAATAATTGTAAAAGATATTGGTAATTCATTTCCAATCAACAAGCAACAGCATCAATGGGATAATTAATCTAAAAGGTATTCACTGGATTTAAAGGAAAAAAAATCCACTCAAAAACAATGGAGATTTGCTAACACGTTAGCATTAGCTAGCGTCTGTTTGCTGGCTAAACCCGTCTCAAATCAACCCGTATGAAACAAAAGGCAAGGATGCCAACAACGCCAGTTCACACACTCCATGCTGAATGCACACGCTAGCTAGTGTAGTGAAGTTCTCGCTAATTCCCAAATGAGTTTTTCGTGACGTCTGTTCTGCTGTGATTAGTGCGCCAAGTTCTACAGCACAGCGGACTCTACTCTCTGTGATGTCATCACGTTGACCAAATATTCCAAAGTAGCGAGACACAGTGCCAGCTGTCAGTCAGATACATGCAGATTTTTTTTTTTTTGAGAACAGTCCCATAGCTTTGGTGTCGTACAACTTCATCAACAAGCTGGCAAACTAGCTAGCGTAACGACCATTCAAACTAGCTTGCACTAGGCTGCTAGCTGGAGCATGGTTTGCCGTAGCAGCCAGTGCTACCCAGAGCGGAGTGATTTTCAGAATTAGGAACTAGTGTTAAGCAGATGAGCAAACTCCCCCAAAAATGTTTGGGGGACAAATCGGTAGAGGGATGAATGTCGCCATTTGACGTAAGACAGTGTAGTCCATTGTTGATACATTCGTCAGCAGTCAAGTTCAAGACGTTGGACTTTCAAGATGCAAAGTGTCCCTTGCCTCATCATCATGATGTGTTTTGCATCATATGAGGCATTTTACATCATCATGATGTGGCAACTGACACTTTGTATCTTGAAAGTCCAACATCTTTGAAAACTTGACTGCTGACATGCAAAACATCTTGGGAATGTTTTAACAAAATAATTTTTACAAAAAAAATATCCTTTTTGAGTGGAGTTATCCTTTAAAATCGCAGAAGCTGAAGCAAAAACAAGAGACACATTGGGATTTTGAAATTTAATGGAGGGACGCTCAGATTTTTTTTGTGACCGATTTGTTTGTCAAAATCAATTTGCAGGACAGAAAGGGGGCAGATATTTGAAAATATACAGGTCCATTGTCAAATATATTAATAATGGATCTAAAGCATTTGAAATATATATACACACACTATCAAATCTAGTTTAAGTGTGGCCTGGAGTGGGTTTTTTACCCAGAAAAATAATTTACTCCATATCACTGAAATCTGTTGCAGTGACAAAACTTTAACCTCTGCAATCGCATGCTATGTCTCTCAGTTTCAAACATATCTGGCGTCGTCACTGAACGATAAGGTTGTGGCGGTGGTAGATAGGTACAGTACCTGTAGTAGGGTCTGGCTGAACTGTGGCGTCTCCTCAGCCTGTATCGGGAGGGTGTAGAGGGCGAGAGTGGCGGGGTCCACACACATGAGCACCCCCTGACCAACCACCACACAGCTGGACTCAACACTGGACAGCCACGGGGCTTCAACTGATCTCTGAGGACAACGGCAGACAGGAATCAGTGTGGTTAGAGACAGGACATGGTGGAAGAGTAGCACTTTGGGCTGGTTTCCCAGACACAGATTCTGTTTCCTCCTGGACTGAAAAAGCATGCTCAAAAAAGAAGATATTTTTTTATATCCAGGACTAGGCTTTATCTGGCTCTGGAAAACAGGCCCTTTCATGATACCTTTATGAATTTAAAAAATGGTTGCCAATTAAGGTTTGATGACAGTTCTAGAGAGGTTACCTGCTTGGTGATCTCTCCATCTTCTAGGCTGTAGGCTATGATAGTGAGATGAGAGTTAGGAACCAACCCCAACACATAGACCTCCTCTTCTCCTCCAGAGTACACTGCCTGGTACTGGACCGCATCACTGCGGAGTACAGAAAATACTTAGTAGATCAGTTTTACACAGTCCTGAAATGAATTGCATATCACTTACGAACTGTAGAATGGGTTCAAATACTATTTGAAATATTTTAGATACTTCGAGGGTTTTGTTCGAGCCTTTATGGATTGCCAGATGGGCAGGGCTTGCACTTTTGGCTGCATTTGATTGGCTCCATTTGCGTCAGGTAAGCGTCACCAAGTGCAGCTAAAAATCATTTGAAATAAAACAAAATACCATTTGAACCCATGTCTGGTCCCAGACAGCACCAGTGTCCTACCGTACCTACCTGTCAGGCAGGTTCTCCACCCATTTCTGGTGTCCATTGGATAAGTAGTGGAGAGAGATGGCAGCTTTCTTTAGTACTGCCACATGCTTTACGGTGTCCTGTATGGCCACAAAGCACGCAGCCTGGAAGCTGAAATAGAGAGAGACATTATGAGCAGATAGTCATCTGTCGAAAAAAACTCTAAAATCAATTTATGTCCATTTCTATTGAGTGTCTCTCAGCTATAAAATTACAGTTAATGAGAAACAGGTCATCTGCACACGAAGACACAGAGACACACACACACACACACCTGCCAGTATCCAGCACGGCTTCCCAGTTCAACCCGCCAATGTTTGTGTCCCAGGAACGCAGCAGCCGACCATCTCCAACCACCATCAGAGCGTCTAGAGAAGACGTAAAAACAGTCAAATATCCACCGTCAAAGATGAAGGCAGAATCTTAAAACGAACATAGGCCTAGATAAAGCTAATATAATTGACTCTGTACAACACGGTTATGTTGGCTAGGCCAAGAAACTAGGCAAGTCTACAACAAACTTTTAAAAAGGCTATCGTCACCTTGTCCATGCAGCAGGAGTATGTCTATGGTTCCCTCTGGTCCGGACTTGTCCACATGTCTCCAAACTGTAAAGTCAGAATGAAAAATAATTAACTCTATGCAACTACATTTTTTTTTTAAAATATATATATATATATATATATATATATATATATATATATATATATATATATATATATATAATACATTTTGTCACAGATTTCAGAGTAAAAGAGAAAAGCTAGAAACATTATTCGTATTGTAATGTGAATGACAAAAATACTCACAGAGATCTCCGGTCCTGGAGTTGAAAGAGGCAAAGATATTCATGTCGGTGGCGAGAAATAGTTTTTTAGATGCCTGCGTATTCGACTCAAAGTGGGCAAAGAGTGTCTTCCCCACATACTGCTGTCTCCTGGAAATACAAAAAAAAAGGGGAATATTTTTTTTTATTTTTTGACAGTCAGTCTTCTGTTGAAATATAACTCGCTATATTTTACCTCAGTTAATCAAATCACTAATGTACATAAGCCTCTTCATTACTGTGGCATTTGGAGACCGTATCCCATATCTGCAAATACACTGATCACTACTCATATCTACTCAGAATCAGCTGTCAGAGCAGCTTACATTGCACCTGTACGCAGCACATCTGTAAATAGCCCACTCAACTACCTAATCCCCATATAGTTATTTTCTTGTTTTGCTCCTTTGCACCCCACTACTTGCACATTCATCTTCTGCACATCTATCACTCCAGTGTTTAATTGCTATATTGTAATTATTTCGCCACTACAGCCTATTCATTGCCTTACCTCCCTAATCTTCCTTCAATTTGCACTCACTGTATATAGACTTTTTCTATTGTGTTATTGGACTGTACGTTTGTTTATTCCAACGTTGTTTGTGTCGCACTGCTTTGCTTTATCTTGGCCAGGTCGCAGTTGTAAACGAGAACTTGTTCTCAACTGGCCTACCTGGTTAAATAAAAAAAATGAACTGATCACAAGGAGCAGGTGGGACAAATCTGGGGAAACGGGTCTCCTTCCCCCACTGATCCTTAACCCCATTAAAGAAGAGGAAGCAATCTGGAAATACATTTACATTCGTGAGTGATTAGCTATATATATATATATATTTCCAACAAGAGACTGTCGAGACGGGTACAGATATGACAGGGCTAACTATTGACCCGAACCCCGGACCCGAACTACTGTCTATGATCAATTATATCTGACTCCGTCAATGGCTAAGCGCATAACATTAGCAGAATCAATGGACAATTCTCTCAAAATGTTAAATAGCTCGTTTTTACATACCAATCAAATTTCCCGACTTGATCTTCGAAAACAGATTCACCGATGCAAAATAAAGACAATACGATTACAAATGAAGACGTTAGTTTAGCCATTTTTAACAGATGTCTTCTTTTAGAAAAAGGTAACGACCAAAGATGGTGGATACGTGAAGACGGTTCACTCAGGATATTTAACCATTGATAATAAATAAAATAAAATGGTCAGTTCCGATCTGCTTAAAAGGGGTGGTTCTCCCATGCACACCAATGCAATAGCAACTGGGTCTGGTCTGCTTATTTCATTGACTGTAAAATGTAAAAGGAATAAAATAGGGAGTGGGGTGTCTCGCTTCCTCTTAACGTCTCTGATAATCCATGTTAATAATCCTTTTCCGGGTCGATTTTCTTCTTCGTTTTTGTCTGGCGATGTGTAAACTAACGCATAAGGTGCATTAGCGCCATCTACCGAGCTGGATTGTGATGGTGAGATTAACGACTATTGGCGTTGAAACCAACCAACACACACACACAAATAAAATTAAATTGTATTTGTCACATACACATGGTTAGCAGATGTTAATGCGAGTGTAGCGAAATGCTTGTGCTTCTAGTTCCAACCATGCAGTAGTATCTAACAAGTAATCTAACAATTTCACAACAACTACCTTATACACACAAGAGTAAAGGAATGAATACGAGTATGTACATATAAATATATGGATGAGCGATGGCTGACCGGCATAGGCAAGATGCAGTAGATGGTATAGAGTACAGTATATACATATGAGATGAGTAATGTAGGATATGTAAACATTATATAAAGTGGCATTGTTTAAAGTGGCTAGTGATACATTTATTACATCCACTTTTTAATTATTAAAGTGGCTAGAGATTTGAGTCGATGGCCGAACAGCATAGGCAAGATTCAGTAGATGGTATACTGTAAAATGACTTGTGAATCTCCATTCAAGCTCTCATTTCCACAAGCTCTGACTGCCATCTGTGAGCCTGTAGGACCCAACCATAGACTGTAGGACCCAACCATAGACTGTAGGACCCAACCATAGACTGTGTGACCCAATTATAGACTGTAGGACCCAACCATAGACTGTAGGACCCAACCATAGACTGTAGGACCCAACCATAGACTGTAGGACCCAACCATAGACTGTGTGACCCAATCATAGACTGTAGGACCCAACCATAGACTGTAGGACCCAACCATAGACTGTGTGACCCAACCATAGACTGTGTGACCCAATCATAGACTGTGTGACCCAACCATAGACTGTAGGACCCAACCATAGACTGTAGGACCCAACCATAGACTGTATGACCCAACAATAGACTGTGTGACCCAACCATAGACTGTGTGACCCAACCATAGACTGTATGACCCAACCATAGACTGTAAGACCCAACCATAGACTGTAAGACCCAACCATAGACTGTAGGACCCAACCATAGACTGTAGGACCCAACCATAGACTGTAGGACCCCAACCATAGACTGTAGGACCCAACCATAGACTGTAGGACCCAACCATAGACTGTAGGACCCCAACCATAGACTGTAGGACCCAACCATAGACTGTAGGACCCAACCATAGACTGTAGGACCACAACCATAGCCTGTAGGACCCCAACCATAGACTGTATGACCCAACCATAGACTGTAGGACCCCAACCATAGACTGTATGACCCAACCATAGACTGTAGGACCACAACCATAGACTGTGTGACCACAACCATAGACTGTGTAACTATAGGACCACACAACACACAACAGCCTCTGTTTGTCTGTCAGGAGAGTTACTCAATGGTATTTTTCAGAATTTAATATAACTTATATTGCAGCCTTTAATATAACTTATATTGTATCTTTCATGGTATTCAGACCTGTTATGGCAGTGGTTCCGTAGTGGAAGGAGTCAGGCGCAGGAGGAGTTTGCTTGTGAAAGGTATTTAATAAAGTCACCAGTCAAAAACAATACACTCTGGCGAAGCAAAATACCCACACGAATCAAATAATTAACGGGCGCAACAAAGCAACCCGGCAGAACGAGAACCAAAATCAAATAGCCCTCAGTACAACAGACTGGGATGCACCGATGATACAGAGACAAAATAACAATCACACACACAAGGGGAAGAGGGGAAAGGAAGGAATATAACAGGGGCGTGATTGGGAGAAAAGGAACAACAGGTGTGTTACAATCAAGACAAAACTAACAGACACACGAAAAGGGGAGCGGTGATGGTCAGAAAACCGGTGTCGTCGACCGCCGAACACCGCCCGAACAAGAAGAGGGACCAACTTCGGCGGAAGTCGTGACAAGACCTGGGTTTCAAATACTTAATTTAAATATGTGCCCGGTTGAACTTGCCTGGTTTAATAAACCAATAGAAAAGTCCCAAAACTGTAAAACCCGCCTATCTGGCACTTCAGGCAGACTCAAGCAAACGCTCAAAGTATTTGAACAAATATTTGTATAGTATTTGAACCAGGTCAAGTGGTATAGTATTACTACTATAAGTGATAGTATTACTGTAACTGTGCTGGAGGCCCATAAAGGGATTTACTCTCTGAGGACCTGAGCATTAGGACCATGCCTCAAGGCCTACCTGGCCTGATGACTCCTTGATGTCCCGAGTCCACCTGGCCGTGCTGCTTCTCCAGTTTCAACTGTTCTGCCTGTTTTATGAATATTTTAAAATCTTGTCCATGTTCTGTTATAATCTGCACCCGGCACAGACAGAATAGGACTGGCCACCCCTCACAGTCTGGTTCTTCTCTAGGTTTCTTCCTAGGCTCCTGGCCTTTCTAGGGAGTTTTTCCTAGCCACCGTGCTTCTACACCTACATTGTTTGCTGTTTGGGGTTTTAGGCTGGGTTTCTGTACAGCACTCTGTGACATCAGCTGATGTAAGAAGGGCTTTATAAATACATTTGAAATTTGAATTTGAAAGGGGGATGCCTAGTCTGTTGTACAACTGAATGCATTAAACTGAAATGTGTCTTCCGCATTTAACCCAAGTTGCCCTATTGCCCGGGGTAAGCTGCCTGAGCAGTCGTGCAAGTTGAGGATGCTCTGTGGTTGCCCCATTGGGCAGGTGATGTATAAATGTTTTACTGATAACCAAAATGCAAAGTCTGGTCCTTCTGGTCCCTGAATTGTGTGTAGGGGAAAATGGCTACTAAAAATG
The DNA here is from genome assembly GCA_030435695.1 of Brachymystax lenok tsinlingensis. Classification (NCBI taxonomy): domain Eukaryota; kingdom Metazoa; phylum Chordata; class Actinopteri; order Salmoniformes; family Salmonidae; genus Brachymystax; species Brachymystax lenok. The sequence continues at coordinate 39,937,505 of CM059803.1, forward strand.
TCTGCCCGATGGGCAAGGGCTTTTCACACCTTAATGTCCAGCTACCCACACCTTAATGTCCAGCTACCCACACCTTAATGTCCAGCTACCCACACCTTAATGTCCAGCTACCCACACCTTAATGTCCAGCTACCCACACCTTACTGACCTAGAACACCTTCTCTTTCTGTGTCGGAGTAACTTAGTAACTTAGTAACTTAGTAACTGCTGATAAGAATGTCTTGTGATGATCTCAGCACAAATCCTTATGTCAGAGAAATGACAGATATACACTCTTAGAGAATTGTTTTCTTTTGCTTTGGTTTGTACCCATAGGGTAACCCATGTTTGGGTGCTAGGTAGAACCTTTAGAGGTTAAAAGGGTTCTTGGTAGAACCCTTCATAGAGGGTTCTAAGCAGGTCCAATGAAAAACCCTACATAAAAGGGTTATTCCTCGCACAATATGTGAATTGTTATGCTCAAAACCCTCTATGAAAGGTTCTACCAAGAACCCTTTTTATCTGTGAAGGGTTCTTCCTAGAACCCCTTGTGAGGGGTTCTTCCTATAGCCCTCTGTGAAGGGTTCTTTTATAGGGGGTGGGGTAACATCCGTGGCATGGAATTACTCTGATATTAATATCTGGACTCATCCTGCTGCCAGGCGGAAGGATAACACGTTGAGTGACTAGTCCCTAGTTCATAGAACCTTGGTTAGTAACCTTCGTTCTCTTTTCACCTTCTCATTTAGTTTCTCGCCGTCCTCAGAAAACTTCTACGTGTTTGAGGATAAGAATATCCCCTACAAGTGGAGTTCCCCAGAGGCCATCATCCGTGGACGTTTCTCTAACAAGTCAGACGTCTGGTCCTTTGGGGTTCTGCTCTACGAGATGCTAACCTATGGTGGGAAGCCATACCCAGGTACTGTATGTCATGATCACCTAACCCAGTGGTTCTCAAACCTCTCCTCGTTGGACCCTGCAGACGTTTTCACAGTTTTGTTGTTAAAACCTGATTCACCTATTCAAGGGCTTTGAATAATTAGTTGACAAGTTAAATCAGGTTTTCTAGAATAGTTAAAATACATGGAACTGACGGTGGTTTCCGAGGTAAGGTTTTAATAGCCCTGAAGACCCGACGATGAACCGCATAGAATTCTGCATTGGGCATAAATGCCCGTTTGGATCAGGAAAGTTTCCTCTCGCGACCGTTATGGCACTTTGTGACCACTAGTGATGTAAAAAGGGCTTAATAAATACATTTGATTGGTTGATTGATTGATCTCATGGCTGTTCTCTGTGATCCAGGCTACAGAAACAAAAAGGTTTATCAGTTAGATCCTTGCCGGCTCCAGATAAATGTCCGGACTTCCTCTACAAACTCATGCTCTCACCTGTTGGAGTGACAACCCTGCAGACAAACCCGGACTTCAAGGAGCTCAGGCCCAAACTGGAGAACATCAACTGCTATGAGCTGGACCAGGGCTTCAGAGTGGCGCAGTGGTCTAAGACACTGCAACTTAGTGCAAGAGGTGTCACTGCAATACCTGGTTGGAGTCTGGTCCTTCTGGTCCCTGAATTGTGTGTAGGGGAAAATGGCTACTAAAAATGTCTGCCCGATGGGCAAGGGCTTTTCACACCTTAATGTCCAGCTACCCACACCTTAATGTCCAGCTACCCACACCTTAATGTCCAGCTACCCACACCTTAATGTCCAGCTACCCACACCTTAATGTCCAGCTACCCACACCTTACTGACCTAGAACACCTTCTCTTTCTGTGTCGGAGTAACTTAGTAACTTAGTAACTGCTGATAAGAATGTCTTGTGATGATCTCAGCACAAATCCTTATGTCAGAGAAATGACAGATATACACTCTTAGAGAATTGTTTTCTTTTGCTTTGGTTTGTACCCATAGGGCAACCCATGTTTGGGTGCTAGGTAGAACCTTTAGAGGTTAAAAGGGTTCTTGGTAGAACCCTTCATAGAGGGTTATTCCTCTATGAAGGAATAGACGGTTATTCCTCGCACAATATGTGAATTGTTATGCTCAAAACCCTCTATGAAAGGTTCTACCAAGAACCCTTTTTATCTGTGAAGGGTTCTTCCTAGAACCCCTTGTGAGGGGTTCTTCCTATAGCCCTCTGTGAAGGGTTCTTTTATAGGGGGTGGGGTAACATCCGTGGCATGGAATTACTCTGATATTAATATCTGGACTCATCCTGCTGCCAGGCGGAAGGATAACACGTTGAGTGACTAGTCCCTAGTTCATAGAACCTTGGTTAGTAACCTTCGTTCTCTTTTCACCTTCTCATTTAGTTTCTCTCCGTCCTCAGGAGCCCTTCTACGTGTTTGAGGATAAGAATATCCCCCTACAAGTGGAGTCCCCCAGAGGCCATCATCCGTGGACGTTTCTCTAACAAGTCAGACGTCTGGTCCTTTGGGGTTCTGCTCTACGAGATGCTAACCTATGGTGGGAAGCCATACCCAGGTACTGTATGTCATGATCACCTAACCCAGTGGTTTCTCAAACCTCTCCTCGTTGGACCCATGAGACGTTTTCACAGTTTTGTTGTTAAAACCTGATTCACCTATTCAAGGGCTTTGAATAATTAGTTGACAAGTTAAATCAGGTTTTCTAGAATAGTTAAAATACATGGAACTGACGGTGGTTTCCGAGGTAAGGTTTAATAGCCCTGAAGACCCGACGATGAACCGCATAGAATTCTGCATTGGGCATAAATGCCCGTTTGGATCAGGAAAGTTTCCTCTCACGACCCTTATAGCACTTTGTGACCACCAGTGATGTAAAAAAGGGCTTAATAAATACATTTGATTGGTTGATTGATTGATCTCATGGCTGTTCTCTGTGATCCAGGCTACAGAAACAAAAAGGTTTATCAGTTAGATCCTTGCCGGCTCCAGATAAATGTCCGGACTTCCTCTACAAACTCATGCTCTCACCTGTTGGAGTGACAACCCTGCAGACAAACCCGGACTTCAAGGAGCTCAGGCCCAAACTGGAGAACATCAACTGCTATGAGCTGGACCAGGGCTTCAGAGTGGCGCAGTGGTCTAAGACACTGCAACTTAGTGCAAGAGGTGTCACTGCAATACCTGGTTGGAATCCAGGCTGCATCACATCCGGCTGTGATTAGGAGTCCCATAGGGCGGTGCATAATTGGCCTAGGCGTCGTCCGGGTTTGGCCGGGGTAGGCTGTCATTCATTGTAAATAAGAATTTATTCTTAACTGACTTGCCTAGTTCAATGAAGGTACAAAAAAATGTAATAAACAGTGACTGTTCCCTGGCCTGCAGTGAATGTCCCTGGCCAAAGGAGGGCAGCAGATTCATAGTCTCTCAGAGTAGAGTGAGAGTAGGGATGAAGGAACCAATGGATGGGTATCCTGGCTTGTCCAATGTGACTTGTACTGTAACCAACTCTCTAACCTCTTTGGCATGACGACCAACAAACACATAGTTCTTTCTGGTTGTTGTTATTATTTAGATTATAATTAATGGCAAATTTTTTTGTAGGGATTGATTAAAAAATATATTTATGGCAAATGGCAAATCAAGTCGGAAATTTCTAAATTGAAATTACATACTTTAGAAGGCATTTTAAAACACAGCTACAAGTTTGCCTTTCGTGCTGTGCATATCATTGTATTGTTAACTTTTGCAATAAGCTTAAATGTACTGCTTAAAATATATATATATATATTTCCCCATGGTTAATAATGATATTGACTACAGGTGTGAAAGTCTTCCCCCATGGTTAATAATGATATTGACTACAGGTGTGAAAGTCTTCCCCCATGGTTAATAATGATATTGACTACAGGTGTGAAGTCTTCCCCCATGGTTAATAATGATATTGACTACAGGTGTGAAAGTCTTCCCCCATGGTTAATAATGATATTGACTACAGGTGTGAAAGTCTTCCCCCATGGTTAATAAGATATTGACTACAGGTGTGAAAGTCTTCCCCCATGGTTAATAATGATATTGACTACAGGTGTGAAAGTCTTCCCCCATGGTTAATAATGATATTGACTACAGGTGTGAAAGTCTTCCCCCATGGTTAATAATGATATTGACTACAGGTGTGAAGTCTTCCCCCATGGTTAATAATGATATTGACTACAGGTGTGAAAGTCTTCCCCATGGTTAATAATGATATTGACTACAGGTGTGAAGGCTTCCCCATGGTTAATAATGATATTGACTACAGGTGTGAAAGTCTTCCCCATGGTTAATAATGATATTGACTACAGGTGTGAAAGTCTTCCCCATGGTTAATACACTACATGGTTAATAATGATATTGACTACAGGTGTGAAAGTCTTCCCCCATGGTTAATAAGGATACTGACTACAGGTGTGAAAGTCTTCCCCCATGGTTAATAAGGATACTGACTACAGGTGTGAAAGTCTTCCCCCATGGTTAATAAGGATACTGACTACAGGTGTGAAAGTCTTCCCCCATGGTTAATAATGATATTGACCACAGGTGTGAAAGTCTTCCCCCATGGTTAATAATGATATTGACCACAGGTGTGAAGTCTTCCCCCATGGTTAATAATGATATTGACCACAGGTGTGAAGTCTTCCCCTATGGTTAATAATGATATTGACTACAGGTGTGAAGTCTTCCCCCATGGTTAATAATGATATTGACTACAGGTGTGAAGTCTTCCCCCATGGTTAATAATGATATTGACTACAGGTGTGAAGTCTTCCCCCATGGTTAATAATGATATTGACTACAGGTGTGAAAGTCTTCCCCCATGGTTAATAATGATATTGACTACAGGTGTGAAGTCTTCCCCCATGGTTAATAATGATATTGACCACAGGTGTGAAGTCTTCCCCCATGGTTAATAATGATACTGACCACAGGTGTGAAAGTCTTCCCCCATGGTTAATAATGATATTGACTACAGGTGTGAAGTCTTCCCCCATGGTTAATAAGGATATTGACTACAGGTGTGAAAGTCTTCCCCCATGGTTAATAATGATATTGACCGCAGGTGTGAAAGTCTTCCCCCATGGTTAATAATGATATTGACCGCAGGTGTGAAAGTCTTCCCCCATGGTTAATAATGATATTGACCACAGGTGTGAAGTCTTCCCCATGGTTAATAATGATATTGACTACAGGTGTGAAGTCTTCCCCATGGTTAATAATGATATTGACTACAGGTGTGAAGTCTTCCCCCATGGTTAATAATGATATTGACCACAGGTGTGAAGTCTTCCCCCATGGTTAATAATGATATTGACTACAGGTGTGAAAGTCTTCCCCATGGTTAATAATGATATTGACTACAGGTGTGAAGTCTTCCCCCATGGTTAATAATGATATTGACTACAGGTGTGAAAGTCTTCCCCCATGGTTAATAATGATATTGACTACAGGTGTGAAGTCTTCCCCCATGGTTAATAATGATATTGATTACAGGTGTGAAAGTCTTCCCCCATGGTTAATAATGATATTGACCACAGGTGTGAAAGTCTTCCCCCATGGTTAATAATGATATTGACTACAGGTGTGAAGTCTTCCCCCATGGTTAATAATGATATTGACTACAGGTGTGAAAGTCTTCCCCATGGTTAATAATGATATTGACTACAGGTGTGAAAGTCTTCCCCCATGGTTAATAATGATATTGACCACAGGTGTGAAGTCTTCCCCCATGGTTAATAATGATATTGACCACAGGTGTGAAGTCTTCCCCCATGGTTAATAATGATATTGACTACAGGTGTGAAAGTCTTCCCCATGGTTAATAAGGATATTGACTACAGGTGTGAAAGTCTTCCCCCATGGTTAATAAGGATATTGACTACAGGTGTGAAAGTCTTCCCCCATGGTTAATAAGGATATTGACCACAGGTGTGAAGTCTTCCCCCATGGTTAATAATGATATTGACCACAGGTGTGAAGTCTTCCCCCATGGTTAATAATGATATTGACTACAGGTGTGAAGTCTTCCCCATGGTTAATAATGATATTGACTACAGGTGTGAAAGTCTTCCCCATGGTTAATAATGATATTGACTACAGGTGTGAAAGTCTTCCCCATGGTTAATAATGATATTGACTACAGGTGTGAAAGTCTTCCCCATGGTTAATAATGATATTGACTACAGGTGTGAAGTCTTCCCCCATGGTTAATAAGATATTGACTACAGGTGTGAAAGTCTTCCCCCATGGTTAATAATGATATTGACTACAGGTGTGAAAGTCTTCCCCCATGGTTAATAATGATATTGACTACAGGTGTGAAGGCTTCCCCCATGGTTAATAATGATATTGACTACAGGTGTGAAAGTCTTCCCCCATGGTTAATAATGATATTGACTACAGGTGTGAAAGTCTTCCCCCATGGTTAATAATGATATTGACTACAGGTGTGAAGTCTTCCCCCATGGTTAATAATGATATTGACTACAGGTGTGAAGTCTTCCCCCATGGTTAATAATGATATTGACTACAGGTGTGAAAGTCTTCCCCCATGGTTAATAAGATATTGACTACAGGTGTGAAGTCTTCCCCCATGGTTAATAAGATATTGACTACAGGTGTGAAAGTCTTCCCCCATGGTTAATAATGATATTGACTACAGGCATCTCTGTGTGTTGTAGATTTCCCCCAGGCGACACCTCAAATGGCACCCTATTCCCTATTTAGTGCATTAGTTTTGAGCAAGGCCCTATGGCACCCTATTCCCTTTTTAGTGCACTCATTTTGAGCAGGGCCTAATTCCCTATTTAGTGCACTAGTTTTGAGCAGGGCCCTATTCCCTATTTGGTGCACTAGTTTTGAGCAGGGCCCTATTACCTATTTAGTGCACTAGTTTTGAGCAGGGCCCTATGGCACCCTATTCCCTATTTAGTGCACTAGTTTTGAGCAGGGCCCTATGGAATAGGATTCCATTTGGGATGTCAGTCAGCCAGTCGTCTGGTTACCCCTCCACCCAGTCAGCCAGTCACCCAGTCACCTGGTCACCCCTCCACCCGGTCATCTCTCCACCTGGTCACCCCTCCACCCAGTCAGCCAGTCACCCGGTCACCCCTCCACCCAGTCAGCCAGTCACGTGGTCACCCCTCCACCCAGTCACCCCTCCACCCGGTCACCCCTACACCCAGTCACCTCTCCACCTGGTCACGCCTCCACCCAGTCACTCTTCCACCTGGTCACCCATCCACCCAGTCAGCCAGTCACCCCTCCACCTGTTCACCCCTCCACCTGGTCACCCCTACACCCAGTCAGCCAGTCACCTCGTCAACACACTACCCACTACCCCAGTATGCCAATGAGAAGACGAGAAGACCATCTCAGTTCCTCTCCCTATGTTGCTGTGGTGGCCCAGGCCCAGTGTCTAGGGGACGGTCCCTCTCCTTCTGTTGCTGTAGTGGCCCAGGCCCGGTGTCTGGGGGACGGTCCCTCTCCCTCTGTTGCTGTAGTGGCCCAGGCCCAGTGTCTGGGGGATTCATCCAATCTTCAATATATCATCTCAAGGCCAGTGAGACCAGAATCAGAATGGCTACCGAGTGCCTCAAGCTCTCCCAGGCCAGGCTGGCTTCAATCAAGCCATCAACAGCTCATGCAGCGATACACTACATTTGGGGGTTTGGGAAGCATCAA